>PVKZ01000434.1:600000-835786 GCA_004027375.1 Macroglossus sobrinus | reverse complement strand
ATTTAATCCTCATAACACCCTATGAGATAGGAACTATTATCACCCCCATTTCACAGGTGAAAAACTGAGGCTCAGAGAGGTCAAGTCAGTGGCCCAAAGGCACACAGGTAAGTGGAGAACAGGATTAGAACCAGTGCCCAAGCTCTTAATCACCACAGGTACCGTTTGTCAGAGTCACCTGACTTCAGAGAGTCTGTTCTACAGTGGCGCCCAGGACCCTGGTTTGTTTACAAGCCCTCTGCTGGCATTCAAGGGGATTTGATGGGCCCCACACCTTGAGAAATCTACCAGCAGGAGTTCACCCACTCTCCTCCCTGTGGCCCCAGCGCCAGGCAGCTCTGTGAGGACCGAGGGAGCCGTTTACTGAGCGGGAGAGGTGCACGCACCACCAGACACTGGGAAGTCTGTTGGCTATAGAGTGAGGGCGGGTGGGGGCTGGCCAGGCATTCCTGACCAGCGGGTGACACACCAGGCCCTGCCCCTCAGCCTCACGCATGGTCTCCATGGGCCCAAGGGGACAGATGGCATCGCTCAGGCCTGGGCCATGGCTGTTACTCAGCCAGATGAGTTATGAGCAGGCTGAAGGGGTGGCAGCCACAGGGTGGGGGGTAGGAGAGCTGCCGAAACAATTGCATTGAGACCCCAGAACAATGGGGGCCACGTGCCATAGGGGCAACAGTCGTTTGTTGCACAATGGGCCGCTGGGGGGACAGCAGCCAGGCCAACTGCTACCGCTGACACAGGCTGGCCGAGTTTTCAAATAGTTTCCAGGACCTCTTTTCCTGCAAGGCAGCCAATCACTGGGGCAGTTACATGGTCACCTGATGCCAGCTTGGTGGGCTGAGGGCCCAGGCCCAGCGACAACTGAGCAGCAGTGGCCATGGCAACGCTAATTATGGCCCTAAAACACAAGGGAAGAGAGAGCGGGAGAGATGGGAAGGAGTGGGGAAGAGAGACAGGAAGAGAGAAGGAAAGAGAACACCAGACTGAGGTGACCCTACAGATAGCAAGAGAAGGGTGCAGGCTAATGTCCCTCTGTGAGTCCACAGTCACATCCATGAGAACATCAGAGTTTGCATTTCTTCTCTCTCTCTCTCTCTCTCTCTCTCTCTCTCTCTCTCTCTCTCTCTCTCTCTCACACACACACACACACACATACACACACACACACTCTCTATCCAGCTCTATGAGGCCCTGAGACTTCTGTTTTTGAAACTTGGAACTTGGGCCCCTGGTGAGTGAGGTAGCAGGCATGGTGGGGTTTGCAGCCTCATTATTACATAGACAAGATGTGTGGGGCCCAGAGCTCTTGCAAATTTGGGTACCTCTCTGGCATCCTCAATGGGCAGCCTTTGTTCTTCCATAGAAAGTGATGCTTTTGCTCATGAATCTGTTGAGGGGTGGTGGGCATGGCTGCTAACTGTAGCCTCCAGAGGCTGCCTGAGGTCATGGTGAAGACCCTCGGCTTCAGGCCACACTGCCTGGGTTCCAGCCCCACCATTCTCAGTTCCATGGGGCCGTGGGCAAATGATTCAATGCTTTGAACCTCAGTTTTTTCATTGATGAAAGGGGGATATGGGCAAGTCTTACTTCTCAGGGTTGCTCTGGGGATTGAATGGTACTGTGCCTGCTGCGCATTGAGCCCAGTGCCTCGGTTTCCCATCTGTAAAATGAGAATAATAATACCTGCCTCAGGGATTAACTGGGAGTGTTAAATGGGTTAATACCTCTGAAGGACTTGGATGATGCCTGACACATAGTAAGTGCTCAGCAAACAATAATGTTTATTATTTTGAGGTAGAGGCTAAATAGGATGATAAAAGAATGAAGAAATGATCTGAGGACATGTGATCTGGATGCCAAAGTGAAGATCCTGGGACCAGGTTCCCACACCCAGGCCTGAGAATGGGCAGATTGAAAGGTGGGGTGGCTTAGGGAGGTACTAAGGGGGTGATTCCAGAGGTCAGGGAACCCCTGGGAGGTGGCCTGAGCTCCCCACCTCTCCCAAGCTCCTGCCCCTTCCTGCAGGCTCCTGGCCACCACCAGCGATGATGACCTTCCTGGGGACCTGCAGTCACTGTCATGGCTCACGGCTGTGGACGTGCCGCGGCTACAGCAGATGGCAAGTGGCCGCGTGGATCTGGGTGGCCCCAGTGCTCCACACTCACATCCAGGTAGTCTCATGTGGAGGTGGGATTGGTGTGAGGGTGGTGCAGGGGAGGGGTGACACCCAGCACTGCAACCACCTGCTGTGTGGCTGTGGCCAGGTCACTTTCTCTCTCTGGGTCTGTCTCTGCTTCTGTGATATGTGACTCATTCTATCTTCTACAGAAAAATGTGACTCATTCATTGCTCACTACTACATGCCAGGCCCCGTGGGAGCTGAGGTTTTAGTAAAGACTAGACAGACCTGCCTCGGCACATCCTGAACATCTAGAGCAGTCAGCAAACAACGGCCCACGTGCCAAATGCAGCCTTTGCCTGTTTTGTGCAGCCTTCCTCTTAAGAATGGTTTTTATATTTTCCCAGTGTTATAGAAAACAAAGACAGAGACCATATGGCTGGCAAAGTCTAAAATATTTGCTATCTAACCCTTTAAGAAATTTCCTGACCCCGATCAAGAGATAATACATCGAAAGTGCTCAGCATGTAGCCCGAAACACAGTAGGTGATCAATAAACAGCAGCTAGTTGCAGTTATAGCAAGTGAATTAAATGCCTAGAGACATAGAAAGTGGTGAAAAAAAACAATCAACAAAAGCAATCATCTCAGTACATTAAAAGTTGACCAATTAGTGTCTAGGAATATTTATTTCATTGGACAAATTGTTCTTGGCCAGAACATCTATAGTAGAGGTCAGCAAACTTTCTGAAAAGGGTCAGGTAGTAAATATTTTAGACTCTGGAGGCCATACAGTCTTCCGTTAAAACTATTCACCTTTGCCATTACAGTGCAAAACCAGCTGCAGATAATACATAAATAAATCAGAATGGTTGTGTGCCAACAAAACTTTATTTACAAAACAGATTTGGCCTACTGGCCATAGTTTGTCAACGCCTGGTCCAGAAGCCCCAAGGAACAGCTGTGCGACCTTGGGCAGGTGCCTTCCCCTCTGACTTATTTCCTCACCTGCATCAAAAGTAACAGAACTGCCCTCATGGTATGTTGTGAAGTTTCAATGCAGAAAGTATTTTCCACACAGTACACCGTGTTGCCGCACACGTCCTGTGTGTCTGTCACTACGCCAGGCTTTTGGAGCAATGAGTCATATAAGATATGGTCCTTGTTCTCGGGGGGCTGAGGGTCCGGTTGGAGAGAGAACAAAGTAGACAGACCAAGGCACAAAGGCCAGAACTCAGAAGCTGAGGGACCCAGAAGGCTTCCTGGAAGAGGTAGCCCTGGGGCAGAATCATCTTCAGGTCAACTTTGTTTAATCGGAGGTGGCTGCCTAAAACGAGGCTCAGTGCAAATCTGTGATATGCTAGCAATGTCCATCATGGGCCCAGCTTGGGATTGTGTGTGTGTGTGTGTGTGTGTGTGTGTGTGTGTGTGTGTTTGTGTGTGTGTACATGTGCATCTATCTGCAATTCCTGAGCTAATCCTTGGCATGGGAGCAGGGCTTGACAAAGGAAGGGAGGCACAAAGATGTCTGGACCTAAACCTAGAGGCACTGAGGAACCAAGGCATGCTTTGGAGAAGGAGAGATGAACAGTAAATTGTTTTAGCTTCAGAAAGGACAGGAACCAAGGTATTAATTACATCACCATTATCATGATTATTATTAGTGACTCATTTCTTGTGTTATCATGTGCCCAGCAATGTGCATTATAGACATTTTTCATTTAACCCTCACCACAACCTATAGGTAAGTAATGTCAGTAGTCACATTGTACAGATGGGGACACTGGGCTGGCCCAAGGTTATATGGCTGGCAGGAACCTGCTCTTCATAACTATACCCCAGGGAAGTGATTTACCAAGCACTTACTATATACCTGGCTCCACGGAGGGATGTGGCTCCATTCTCTGGAGGTGTCTAGGGACTGGGCTGTCCCTGCCCATGGCCACAGTTCTTCCAGCTCATCTATGTGCTTTCCTTTGCAGGTACCTTGGCTGGAGTGGCTGACCTGCATGTGGGAGCCACACCAGGTCCCCTGTTCCATGGCCCCACTGGCATGGCCCCCCCAGGTGTGCTGGGTCTGGGCACCATGGCCAGCTACAGAGCCAGTGTAAGTGCTGCCACATGGGTTGGAAAGCGAGGGGGCTGTCTCTTAGGGCTGGGGCTTCCCTGCCCCACCCTGACCCTCTGTCTTCTCCTTCCCCGGCCCCAGCAGGTGAACCAGTTCCCTGTGGGGGGCCAGTCCTCCTCCAGCCTGCAGGACCCGCCACAGCTATACTCTTCGGCTTCCCAGCCACAGTTCCCACTGCCCCCAGGCATCCAGCAGGTACTGGGGGCTGGGGGGACCCTGAACTCAGAGGCAGACACCCCTGGGACCTCTCTGAGCCTCAGTTTACATACCTGGAACATGGGAATAGCATTCCCCACCAGGCCCATGTCTTGGGGTCTGTCATTCAGTTTCCCCAAAAAAACCTGCAGTGGGCAAAGACAAGATTGTCTCCTGGTATTGTAAACCCCACATCTCATCTTGCTTTTCAAGACTAGGGTTGGGGTGGGGTTATTGTGAGTGACTTATACTCTCTCTCACCTTCTTTCTCTCTGCCAACCACACCCTGTCCCTGCCTGTGGGAAGTGCCCTCCCGTGGGCCTGTATGGCTCCCCGTTTGGGGCACGACCTCCCTACCCCCAACCCCGCATGGCTGTGCATTCATCTCAGGAACTGCACCCCAAACACTACCCCAAGCCCATCTACTCATACAGGTGAGGTCCAGAGCGGGCTGAGGCTGTGGGGGGCTCGAGGAGGAGAGGGGTGAGGGCTGCCTAGTTTAGGGTATCTCAAACAGCAAAGTTTGGTGGCCTATACTTCCAAGGGGGAGGTTTTGGGGGATAGAGAATTCCCAGGTGGGCTATGCTCTCAGAAATGACAATCATGTGATCGGTCAACCCCCAAGGTTGAGAACCCACTACAGACATTGAGCCTAGGGCTCCACACTGTCACTCACAAGCTGTGTGGACTTGGGGAGGTAAATTGGCCTCTCTGTGCCTCTGTTCCCTCTGATGTCCAAAGTCATCAAAGTAATAGTATTGTATGCCTCATAAGAGTTTGGGGAAGGAGTAAGCAGGCTAATTAAAGTTGAAAGGCCTACACATATTAATTAGGGAGAAGAAATAAAGAGAGGGAAAGATGAGGTTTCTTGAGACAGTACCAATGACAGAGCTCAGGGCCAAAGAGAAAGGCAGGGGTGGGAAAGACATAGGGCCATAAAAAGATATCGAGAGCTAACACTGTGTGAATATGCAGGGGCTGGTACTGGTGGGGTCAAGCAGGGTAGGTTTCTTGGCACAGTGGACCTTGTGCTGTCAGCCTGAGATGACTTCACACCCGGCCTGCCCAACCTTTTGCCTCCAGCTGTCTGATCGCCATGGCCCTGAAGAACAGCAAGACAGGCAGCCTGCCAGTGAGCGAGATCTACAGCTTCATGAAGGAGCACTTCCCCTACTTCAAGGTGAGGGGCCTCAGACCAGGGTAGGGGTGCAAGAGCTTCTCTGGCCTTTCCTTGGCACATCAGAACCCAGAACCTACCCCAGGCCAAACTGAACCACCTTTTTAGGCTTCCAGTTATGTCTGTGGACCTGGTAGTAAGGATGCTTGCACATGTGCAGTCACACAAACATGGGCAAAAAAATTCAGACAGACAAGGGTGCATTTGACCTGGGCTCTGACGGACAAAGAGGAGTTCACTAGGTACCCCAGGGAGACAAAGAGTAGAGGGACCAACTGAGTTATTCAGCACAGACTCAGTAAAACATAATACAAAATGCAGATCTGGCAAGAGTGTTTGCCTCTCTGAGCCTCAGTTTCCTCATCTGTAAGAAGGAGAGAATAACACCCAGCTGGCAAGGTTAGTGAGGATTCTGCATGTAAAGGGTCTGGCAGCTCCTGACACATGGTTGGCCATTAGTAATATATTCTTGTTGGCATCAAAGCTAAAAAAAACAAACAAACAGAGGTCAGAGGGTACAAGCCAAGTGGTGACAGTGTCCTTAGCAGAAATATTGTAGCATAGTAGGTGTGTGTATGTGTGTGTGTGTGTGTGTGTGAGAGAGAGAGAGAGAGAGAGAGAGAGAGAGAGAGAGAGAGAGAGAGAGAGAGAGAGAAGGAATAGGGTCGGGTATGAGGTACTTTACAGTATCTGGTTACATTAACAATAAAGTAAGAGCATTTAAAAATGATCGGCATTTAATACACTTGACCAATGGATGCATGTGTCAGCATCATCTCGCTTGCTTGCTGAAGGGGAGAGAGTGGAAGATCCAGCAGCTCTGAGCCTTGTTCATTCTTGTGTAGTAACCAATGGCTAGAGCAGAACTGCAGCTGCCCCTTTAATAAGGCTATAAGCCCTCTAGTTTGCCACAGACCCCACACTCTCTCTTGTCTTCAGAAATCAGGACTGAGTGACGGCACACTGTCGTTTTACCCCTGCCACTCTTGTGCACTACTCCTCTGGGCCTGAATTTGAGATCCCCCTTGAGAGGCAGAGGTTATTAGGTCTCTGGAGGCGTCTCCTGCGTGCCTGTTTCTCCCCACAGACGGCGCCCGATGGCTGGAAGAACTCAGTACGGCACAACTTGTCCCTGAATAAGTGCTTTGAGAAGGTGGAGAACAAGATGAGTGGGTCCTCACGCAAGGGCTGCCTGTGGGCCTTGAACCTGGCCCGCATCGATAAGATGGAAGAGGAGATGCATAAGTGGAAGAGGAAGGACCTAGCTGCCATCCACCGGAGCATGGCCAATCCTGGTGAGACCTGGACCCCCATGCTCACACACACATTTCACACATCACCACCCTGCCCAGCCTCAGCTCTGCCCGCATCCTTACCCACTAGCAGCAAGTCCTAGCCACTGGGTTAGGTGCCTGATGAACTTATCTTTCCCTCCTGTGAGATACACCTCCCTTCCTCACCCCAGGACTGAGGGGCCTGGTGAGAAACATATGAAAAGCTGTTAAGCAATCCCAGGTTTCTCACATAGAAACACTGAACTAAACAACCATGGGAGAACAATGTCACCTTACCTTTCCTACCACACTGGTGCAAATTTTAAAAATAATAAAGTAATAACACCCAGTGTGAACTAGCATGAGGAGAAATAGGCACCTTCATATACAATTGCTGGGAATGTAAATTGTTCAGCTTTTCCAGGGCAAAGTAATGTATCAAAACCCTGCATACTGTACCCAGCTATTGGTCCATTTATTCTACTTTTGGCAATTAATGCAGAGGAAATCAAAGATTTGAGCAAATGGTTTATGAACAAAATTAGCCATCACAAAATTATTTCTAATAGTAAAAAAATAAAAGGAAGCTAGGTATCCTACAATAGAGGATTAGTTAAATGGATATAATGTCATACAATGCAAGTATTAGAGATAAAAGTATTTGGGGAATATAAAGAAAAGCTTCCAATAAGTGAAAAGCTGCATGTTTCGAATCAATATACATGATATGATCACATTTTAAAAAGCACATATATCCACATTCATTTATATGTGTGTATATATGTATATGTGTGTGTATATATATACACACACATATATACGCAGACACATATATCCACACTCATTTGTGTGTGTATATATATATATATATATTTGTATGTTTGTGTATATACATACACTTATCTCTCAATGTAGAGAGAGAGAGATTGGTAGAAATACAGCAAAATCTTTACTGTGAATGGAGAGATTGCTGATAATTTTTAGATTCTTCACATTTCTGTAATTTCCAAATCTTCTACCCCGTTCATGAATTACTTTTATATATAAAAAAAATACATTTGCAATTTTTAAGAGATGTGAAGGGAAGGACATACAAGTGACATATGAATAGAAAATGGGAAAAGGGGAGGCTAATTTCACCCAGCCTTAGGAATATTTGGCCTGGCCCTGTGAATATCATCCCACTTGAGGTTTGGGTGTGAAGGGGGATGGGAGTATAGCTCAGAGATGAACGATTCAATATAATGGGGAGAGGAAGCATAGTAGGATCCAATAGGCCCTCCGCTGAGGGGGTACCACATGATACCTGTCCCACAGAGAGCTCTGGGGTCTGGCTTGAGGCCCAGGGCCACTTTTGACATATACGCAGTGTGACATCTTGGACAGACCACATCACCTTCTGGATTCTACATGTCCTTGTTTCTAAAATGGATGTAACCCAAACAGATCTTGGGACCCTAGTTGTCCAGTCTCAAAATTGTGTTACATTCAATGAAACACAAACCAATAACCAAAAATAATTTAAGAGTAATTTTAATTTTGTTTATATCCAAGAGCTTTAAGGATCCAATTTTTAACAATACTTCTTAATGTCTCTTTAGTAGCAGGGAGTAGCCAGGACCCCTTGCATGTTAATCAGTTTTGTCCCAGTCTTGTGGGATTAGTAACCCCTGCCTAACCTCCCTCTTGCAGGACTGTTATGAGGTTAAAGTGAAGTCCTAGAGCTCTGGTACAATCCTATAATTCCCAGTGAGAGGAACCAACATTATTATCTGAGGCTCCTCTCATTCCTCAAAGTCCCTATACAATTTGTGATTTTGGTACATTTCCATAACAGAGTGTATGATGCCATCTCATAGATGAAGAGACTGAGGTGCAGAGAGTCCAAAGGCTTACTAAAGTCACACAGGTGGTAACACTGGGACTTGAACTGAGGCCGGGGGTCCTGGAACTGTAGGGTGACTTCTGAGTGACCTCTCCCACTTGCCTGCAGAGGAGCTGGACAAGCTGATCTCAGACCGGCCAGAAAGCTGCCGACGCCCTGGCAAACTGGGGAAGCCTGAGGCCCCTGTGCTGACTCATGCCACCTCGGTGGCCATGGCCCATGGCTGCCTGGCCGTTCCCCAACTCCCGCCCCAGCCACTGATGACCCTGTCCCTTCAGTCAATCCCCCTGCATCACCAGGTCCAGCCCCAGGCACATCTCGCCCCAGACTCTCCTGCCCCAGCCCAGACCCCACCCCTGCATGCCCTGCCGGATCTGAGCCCCAGCCCCCTCCCACACCCCGCCATGGGAAGGGCTCCTGTGGACTTCATCAACATCAGCACTGACATGAGCACCGAGGTGGATGCCCTAGACCCCAGCATCATGGATTTCGCTCTGCAGGGTGAGGCTGGAGGAAGAGGTGGTGGGAATGGAAGGGGGAGGGAAAAGGCTGGGAGGCCAGAAAGACAGGGGAGGGCAAGGAAGAGGAGGGCTGTCTGCTTTTACTCCACAGTTCATTTCTTCAACAAACACTTCCCAACCACCTAATAACAGTGAATTACATCAAGCATTTAATGAGCATTTACTATATACCAGCGTCGTGCCAAGTACTTCATGGGAAGCATCATTTCATCTCACCCTACAACCATCCCATGAGGCCACTGCCATTTCACATCTGTTCTGCCAATGAAGAACCTGAGGCAAGATCACCAGAGCCAGTATTTCAACCCAAGTCTCTCTTACCCCAAACTTTCCATCAGTAACTGCTTCAACTTGCATATCCTAACCTCATGCCAGGTCACACTGACCTGCTCCCTGCCACATGGTCATCCTTGATACATGGGGAGTGAACAAATGAATAAACAAGAGAAGTTCAGGTTTCAGTGAAGGCTCATGCATGATTCATCCATTCACTAACACTTGTATACCTACTATATGCCAGCCAACAGCCCAGACAGCCTCTGCCCTCAAGGCATGTCTAGTAAGGGAAATGGACAAGTTAGCTGGTTAGTCAGCAAGTTAGTAAATTAGTTATAGCTGTGAAATGGGTATGTTTAAACCTCCCTGCTCTCCCCCTGGATTATTGTGGGGTTAAACTTATTATTATGTGATAAAGAAGGGAAATCATTGTTTCGTCCCCTGGCTTTGACCATGATGGTACCACTTAATAATGGCTAAGTGCTTTTCACACATCCCCTGGTTTAAGCCTTGGGTGGGGTCTCTGATCACCTCCATTTAACCCTGAGGAGTGTGAGGCTCTGAAATGGAAGTGATTTTCCCAGGGACACCCAGTGGGAAGGGAAGGGCTGGGACTGAAACTCTGGCCTCTCCATGTTCTTCTCATGTAACATGCCTCTTTAAATCCCACACGTGGCCTTGGCTCTTCTCCAAGAAAGCATTCAAAGTCAGGTGTTTGACATGAAGCCAGCTCATCCAAATGCTTTTGTCTTTGAAAGGGAACCTCTGGGAGGAGATGAAGGATGAGGGCTTCAGCCTGGACACCCTGGGGGCCTTCGGAGACTCCCCCCTCGGCTGTGAGCTGGGGACCTCGGGTCTGAACCCTGTCTCTGGCAACAGCGACCAGTCCTTCCCAGACTTGCAGGTGACAGGTCTGTATACTGCATACTCGACCCCGGACACTATGGCCACGTCAGCTTCCACTTCCTCCTCTCAGTATCTGGGCACCCCAGGGAACAAGCCCATAGCTCTGCTTTGAGCTGATGGCCTTGCCTGCCCCAGAACCTTGGCCTGGGCAGAGGGCTCACTGAGCCAGGCAGTCCTGGAAGAAAGACCCCTCACTCTCCCACAGGCCTCTGAACCTCTTGTGGGGCTACTGGCTAACAGGGAAGCAGTTCCTCTCGCCACTCCATGGCCACTCACACCTCCACAGGAAGCCTACCAGGTCAGAAGGACAAAGGAGAGTGGACAAGCGTCCTGACCTCCCTCACTCCATGACGCTTCTTCAAGACCTGAGATGTGAAGCCTCCAGCCTGCTTCCCCGCTGGGCTCCCTCCACGTCCCGCAGCCCACTTTGGGATACCGTGGTGCACTGTGGAAACACCCTGGTGGGAAGAAGACCCTTTAACTTATTCTTCTTGGATGAAACATCGCCTCAACCTCCAGCAGACAGGGCCTGAGGCCTGGACGGAACTGGCAGACTGTCTCACTTCTCTCGGACTGGAATGAGCTAAACTCTGAAAAGGGGTGCCCACCCGCTGGCCTCCAGGCCCACTTTTGTAGTCTGTTAGAATTTCATAGAGCAGGTCCCTGGGCCACGCCGGACACTGTGGCCCTGTGTACATTTATTTATATTTATTGGAGCCCATCCGCACCACCTCTTTGAACCCAGAACACAGCCCCATGGCATGAGACTTCCGGGTCCCTCCCTACATCCCAGCTATCCTACTGCCTCATTTATCCGTGAGTCACGCCTCCAACTGGCTCTGATTTTTTTGCAGCCTTGGGCTGCCTTTTGGAACAAGCAAGCTCTTTTGATACTGTGAAAAATTAGAGACCAGATATTTTTCTAACTGTTCAGTCATGATTCAGATTTCTCCCCATATGCACCTAAGAGGGGAGGTGCCATAGTTTTGGGTTCCAGGGGCTTTCTAAGGACAAATTAGGATGGGAATGGGAGGAATAGCGGGGTGGGGGACTATTTGTAGTGGAATTTAAGACACCCCAATGGAAAGGAAGCAAACTGAACTGTGTAAAGCTTGACCCGTGTAGCGAGTGGGGGCTGAAGAAGCTGCAATGCAGAGTATTTATTGGCACCTACTTCCTTGCCCTGGGACCATTTTAATGTTTTTCCCCCTTTTGTCGCCAATTATCGACTTTCTAAATGAAGGTTCCACAGACAGTTGAATTAGAGGGGAGCCAGGTGAGTGACTGGAGAAAGGAGAAGGTAAATAGGCATCTTCTAGTTATTTGAGACCGAGAAACTCAGTAGCAGCTCAGCACTTTCTCTCTTGACTGTCTGGATATTTGGCTCCTGTGTCTGGGAGTTTCCGAACTCTAGAGCCAGAATTTTCCGATTAATCAACATGTTGGCCAACCACCTGGAAGGTTCAGTGTTTAGCCCTGTCTTGAAGGACCATCTTTAACTTCTTCCTAGTTCTAAGCTTTCCGCTGAGTATCATCTTTAGATACAGCCCAAGGCTGCCCGTCTGCCCAACACTGCTCAGCAGCTTTGTATGACGTGACCTCTGATAAGTTAATGTGTTTGGGTTGTTAATGGAGACTCCGTTGTTTGGCTGATGCCACGACTATGTGAGTGTAGTGTTGAATTATTGCCTTCTGTCAATAAAGGCTGAATGTCAGCTCTTGTGCCTTCAAGAGAGGCATGAAGGAGGGGAAAGGACAACAATGCCATTCACTCACCCCTCACAAGTCAGATTCCATTTACGGGTGGAGAAACTGAGGCCCAGAGAGGCTACACCACAGTCACACTGAGTTCAGGTCTTCTGATGCCAGGTTCCCATCACACCAGAACTGGGCAGAATTTGACATTGATAAAATTAGCAGGGTTGCTGTTCACTGTCCCTCAGTGCCAGGCTCTTGACAGGCATGATCTCAGGTAAGGATGTGAACCCCATTTACTGCTCAGAGAGTGGAGGCTCAGCGAGGTTGAGAAGTACTCAAGATCAACTGAAGAGGCAGGACTGAGTCCGTTGTGCTAGACTCCAGAGCCAGAGTTCAGTGGTGCCTCTTGAAACTGCCTCTTGGTATATACCTGGGCTCAAAGAAGGCAACAAGTGGAAGGAGTTGTATCCTTTCTCTGTCCCTGTGCTAGTCACTGCTGTGAATTCACTCATTCAATCCTCATTATAACCCTAAAAGGCATATCTTATTCATATACCCATTCTGCAGATGAAGAAACTGAGCCCTGGAGCAATGAAGCAGGTGACTTGCCACCTAAGATAACAGCAAAAGGGGGTATTCACTAGGAGTCTAACTCTTAAGCCTCCCCAGGAAGTGGCTTGCAGCCTCACTGGGGAGGCCAGACTCACATGTAATTAGCAAGTAAGGAAGAAAATGGGATGATGGGACTACAGATAGTTATTAGGAAGCGCTAAATGGGGCCCCACCTCAGTGGCGACTAGATAGGTGGCAGGGGAAGGGTACCTGCAGCAGCCCTGGGTTTTCTTTCTCTCCCTAGCACCCCTCCTCAGCTTGGCTCCAGGGTGGCCCCATGACCCAGGCCTGGCCAAAGAGGTCCCTGCCACCCACAGTGACTGGGGTTGGGGGCAAGTAACCCAGGCCATGTTGGTCACAGCCAGTGAGCATTACTCCATGGGACAGGGGTGCCGTCCTTTTGGGGTGCTAAACTGGGAAGATGAAGCCTAAGCAATAGGGTCAACATGTGGAAAGGGCTGGAGAGCCCTAACTTGAATGACCCTCATTCCTTACACAGGCAAGTGGGCCCAGGTATGCAGAGTCAAGGTGAAAATGCCAAGGTCACAGTTTTTTGTGACCTTGTTCACAGCCAGAGCCACACCTGCACAGGGGGCCACACTGGTGTTGGGAGAAAGCATAAAGAAGAGACAGGAGGAAAGAGTCTTCATGGAGCTTTCTCGGGAAGGCAAACACAAATCGCCATTTCAGCACCAGCCGTGAGGCTCACTGAATTAAACGTTCATCAGGCAGCATCTCCCTGAAACAGCACAACAACCTGCATGCAGTCAGGGGGATGGTCTCAAGTCCCTGATGAGAAAACATGCTCAGAGACCGTGGTTGTGCAGTTTTCCCCTTGAACGAATCACACACATTCTAACAAAAATAATAACACTGGCTATCATGTACAGGGGCTTACTCCATGCTGCACCCACTGTGACACCACTTATCCCATTTATTCCTCCTACTTCTCATGGAGTAAAGCTGTTATTATCCCTTGTGGTAGTCAGAAATAATGGCCCCCAGTGGTGGCCATGGCCTAATCCCCAGAGCCTGTGACTATGTTAGATAAGAGGACTTGAATGTAGCAGATGGAATTAAATTTGCTGATCAGCTGATCTAAGATAGGGAGAGTATCCTGGATTACCCAGGTGAGCCCACGGTAACCACAGGATCCTTAAAAGAGGGAGGCAGGAAGGTCAGTGTCAGCTCTGAAGATGGAATGAGGCCTCTCTTGAAGCTGGATAAAGCAAAAAACAAGCAAAAAACAGATTCTCCCTTAGAACTTTCACAAAAACCGTAGCCTGCCAGCCCTCTGATTTTAGCCTGAGACCCATTTCAGACATCTGACCTCCAAAACTGTAGAGTAAATCTGTGTTGTTTTTAAGTCACAAAATTTGTGGTAATTCTGACAGCAGCCATAGGAAATAAACGTATCTTCATTTTTATGGAAGCGAAAACTGAGTCTCAGGGAGGCTGAGCAGCTTACCTGTGATGAGTGAGGGGCAACATTCTGCTTCCCTAAAGTCTATGCAACCTCAGAGGGCTCAGCTGACACCATCTGCTTGCTGATTTAAAGAGGAGCAAAACCTCTCTGAGGTTACGCAGCTGCGATCTAACCCCAGGTCTGCAGAACTGTCAGCCCCTTCCACAGCACTGCCTGCTGTCGTGTTTGCTCCTGAGTGGAGGTTTAGGGGAAGGGATAAAAGATATGGTCAGCAGTAGGCGACGAGGTGATGGAGCCAGGGTTCACCTCCTCTGGACAATGCTGGTTGTGCCCATGCTGTTCTTCCTGTGTATGGATGCCAGACCTCTGACCCAGTAGTCACCGTCTCTTGAGTCGGAGGGTAGCAGGATAAGCACCAAACTGGTGGCTGAAATATGGGCAACTTCATGGGTGAAAGGGAGGGAGGCATGGCAGCCAGGGCAGGAGCAGCTGGGTGGGAGAGGGAAGCAAGAGACAGAGGAATCGGGACTTGAAAGGCTCAATGATGTGGTCTGTATATCTCGTCCATGATGTTTTTGAGGGATGTAAGTAAAATGGTTCAGTGACTTTTGAGTTAAAATTACTCCACCCATTAGAATGGCTACTATTAAAAACAAACATTAAACAAGATTGGTGAGGATGTGGAAAAACCAGAACCCTGTGTACTGTTGGCGGCAGTGTAAATGGTGTAGCTGCTATGGAAAACAGTATGAATGTTCCTCAAAAAATTAAACAGAATCATAATATATCCAGCAATTCTACCTCTGGGTGTCTACCTGAAAGAAATGAAAATAGCAACTTGTACAGCCACATTCATAGCAGCATGATTCATAAGAGCCAAAAGGTGGAAGCAACTCAAGTGGCCATTAGTGGATGGATGGCTAAACAAAATATGGTCTACCCACCAAACAGCCTTGAAAAGGAAATTCTGACACCTGCTACAACATGGATGCACCTTGATGACATTACACTAAGTGAAATAAGCAGTCACAAAAGGAGGAATATTGTATGACTCCTTATATGAGATACCTAGAGTAGACAAATTTGTAGAGACAGAAAGCAGATGGTGGTTACTGGGGACTGGAAGTAAGAAGTGAGAGGTTAATGGGCATAGAGTTTCAGTTTGAGTTGAAGATGTTCTGGAGAGAGATGGTGGTGATGGTTGTACAACGATGTGAATATACTTTATGCCACTGAACTTCAAAATGGTTAAAATGTAAATCGTTATGTATATCCTACCATAATTTAAAATTTTAAAAATGTCTTTTAGCATCTTGGCCTGTGTTTCTTGCACTCAGTGCTGCTCAGAGATATACCACATGGCTCAGGGGATCACAATAGAGATAGAGAACATCACTAGGAGTGGCCTCTTCCCTCACTTCCCAGAAGGGAGCCACTTTTCCACCAGTAGACTGCTGTCTAAAATGTATCCTTAGCTCAGTGGCCAGAGGGATCTAGGGACCCCCAGGTATACATTTCACTTACTTCATATATATCCCAGAAAGGGGGAACACAGGGGCTGAGGTCTGACACCCTGGAAAGGTGATCAGGGTGGGCTGCCCAGAGGAAGCACCATTTGAGTTGGGTTTTGAGGGATGAGTAGGTGTCAGCCAGGAAAAGACAAGGGAGAAGAGTGTTTACAGCAGGAGAAACAGTCTGTGCTCACTTGGAGGCAAATGAGAGGTGAACTGACAGTTGGGTCTGGTTGGTGCATGAGACTCGGTGGCGGGAAGGTGGGGCTGGCATTGGCTTTAGGCCTCCTGGAATCGGAGGGTACTGGGGAGAACTTTGTCCTGGGGGCACTGGAGCAGGGAGGGTACATTTTGGGAATATCTGGCTGCTGAGCAGATGTGTTATGGAGCATAAACTACTGGCAGAGAGCCTTGGCGTGGCTCAGGGCGTCAGCCTGAGGATGGGTTTGCCCATGCTACTTGTGTGGATACACAGAAGCCTATCCTCTGCATGGGGGTCATTTATGGAGCCTTTCTGTGGTCTGCTTTGGTGATCCTAGTTTCCTTCTCTATTGCATTTCTACTGCAGTGACTCTGAAAGGTGGATTTGTCTCTGAAACAGAACATTAAAATACAACAAAAACCTGGGGGTACTTGTGGACTTCTACACTGTTTCAACTAGTCCTGACCCTCGAGGTCCCCTTATGGTTAACCACTTGCAATTTCTACCTGCTGGGGATCCCAGATGTCATCTTCCAGTAAATAATTCACCTTTTATGTGTTTGGAAATTTTTCATAGTGTCAGGAAAAGTTGACCGTGGAAGAAAAGGCCAAGTGACTTGGAGCTGAGGAAAGTAATTAAGTGGAGAAGAGGATGGGAAGGCTCTAGCAGTGTTGCGGGGAAGGGAGTGCCAAGTCTGGGAGCAGTTCACATTTATGATGTGGACAAGTTGGATGTGCAAAGACATGGGGCTTAGGGAGCCCTGGAATCTGCTGATCCAGAGAGGGGAAGACTGTAGGGAAAGGGGGCAGGGCAGCTGCACACTCCAGCTCCTGACATGAGGACTGGCACAAGAAGTGTGAGATTCTTGGTGAGGGACCTGGATGACAACATTGGCTGAATTAGCCAGGGAAAGAGAGGGAGGGAGGACTGAAGCCTGGTCTCCGTGGTGTTCCCACGTTTCAGAATAACCCTCACAAAGGGTCAGGATATATGGCAAGACATAGCCAGATTGGGTCTGGGTTAACCTGGGTGCTTGGCCCCACCTCGTGCCAGCTGTGTGACCTTGGACAAGTCTGTTCATCTCTAAGCTGGGTTTTCCTGTCTATAAAAATGAGGATAGAGTATAGCTCAGAGGCTCATGAGGACTATGTGGGATGAGGCCAGGGCAGTAGCCAGTAACCATAACCCTGAGCATTCAGTTTGGACCTGAGTTGCTGACCAAGGCCTCTGTCCACACTCAGTAGTCTGATCCCTTGCCTTCTTCCTGGAGACTGGCTATGCTAAGTCCCCTAAAGGAGGAAAGTCTGCTGTATCAGGGAAGGTACTTTCAGCTAATTGCCCAGGGTCTGAACTCAGACCCCACAGCCAGCCGCTTGTGTCCATGTTTGCGATCAAGCTGAAAAGACTAAATACTCCACCGTGTGGCCTTCGGGATATGAACTCCCATCTGAGCTAAGTCCTCCTGAGCTGGGGGCTCACTGCAGATCTCAGCTGTGGTAGGATGGTGAGCTGCAAGGGACTTGCCCAGGGAGACGGCTTGCCCTTCCTGGTCTAGATAATAAGTCAAAGCCAAAGTGATTCCTTTAAAAAATAATTTATTCCACATATCTCCTGGTAGGTTTTTCTGCCCGCTATTCCTGGTTAGCAGCTAGTCATCGACTGGTCTTTCCCTCTAGAACCAACGGGGGCTTCCATACCTGGAAAACATTGTCCCCAAAGCAGCATGGATTTCCCTCTACTGGCCTCAGAACAGAACAACAGATAATTCATCTTTCTCCCATCCCTCACAGGCCCCAAGCCTTTACTTGCTAGGGCTGTCACTGGCTGATGACCAGACTATTTCCCCAAGCATCCAGCTTGTGGGGGCTTCCCTAGACAACTTTGTTGGCCACCTCACTGTACTCCAAATTAGCCAGGCGTAACGTTGGGTGTCCTCAGACAACTGCCCAGCACCACAGTGGCAGGTGGCTAGCTCCTGCTATATCACTGACACCCAGGGGCTGATGGGCAGGGCCAGGAGGATGGCAGGCCCTGATGCTGTGCAGCCTTTAGGGCTGGGTGCTGGTGGCAGTGTCGAAAAGGCCTCCCTGAGCAAATCAGTGTGATACTTGTGGGCCAGTCCTTAGAAACCAATAGCTCTGCCACTGAAGTCAGCAGATCCAGCCATGGACATCAAAGCAACAGGTGAGAGAGTGACAGTGACTTGACGGCATCCTCCCAAGGGGTAGTGGCAGTCACAGCAGTGATGCTTGTCAGTAGGCTAGGCTGTGGGTTTGGGGAGGGCTTGCCCTCCTCTTTTGTCTCTCAACAGGCCAGGAGGGTGCATGCCAGGGAGGATGGCCAATCCTATAGTAGGGGAGGAGCTAGTCCTTATTATCCTCAGAGGGAAAGGGCAGGCAGAGGGCTATGAGTCTCGCAGAAGAGATCTCCAAATGCGCTGGAACTTAAGGCCAAATAATTCTGTCATTTTGCTTTCCTTCTCTCAAAAAGAGAAATCTTTGCTGACGAGTGCTAAACATGGCCTGCCAATGGGATATTCCTAGTGATTCACTAGGGGCAATCTGGAGAACAAAATACCATTTTATTACCCTTATAAAAAATCATTCATATTCTTTCCTGGGTGACTTGATACCCTCCAGATATTATCATTACAAAAACAGGTTTCTTTTACTCGTCTTGTCTCTATATTTCTTTCCTTGGCCTCTTTATTCTGCTGAAATAGAAGATGTTTACATCAAGAGCTGGTCTCAGAGTAAAAAAATAAATGGTTCATGATCTGATATAAAACGGGTTGAAAAGGACACCTGGGTCCTGCATGCCAGGCCAGGCACTGGGAAGGAAAAGGAAACTGGAGTGTTTGGGCTCAATTCAATTCAGTGATGCAGCAAAAATGTCTTAAGAGATGAAACAAATTTCCCGATGATGGAGAAAAGGCTCTCTCTGCTTGGAAAGGGGCACACCTGAGCTGTTTATTGAGACAGGAATGAGTTGGGAGCCAGCAGCCCTGCAGAAATGCCCAGGAATTTTTTTTAAAAAGTAAACCCTCAAGGTCTTGGTGAGGGTTTGCAATCAGCAGGTCAGTGTGGTTTGTCTTGTCCGTGGTCCTGCAAGTGGCTGGGTGAGCAGGGGTCAGGTGGAGGCCGGGCTGTCCATAGTGGACAGGAGGTGAGCGACTTGGGCCCGCTCAGCTGGGCTGATGTGCTGGCCCATGTGCATCATGCAGTCCAGGGCCACCTCAGGGTTTTCCTGGACCAGGCTGCAGGAGATGGGAGAGAAAGGTTGGGGTCACTGCTCCCACGTAGTTCAGTGGACCTTAAGGTGCCCCCAGGAATCCCAGTGCAGGGCCACGTCACATTCCCAGGTGGGCAACAACCTGCAACTCCTGAATCTCTTCCTGCTGTGGTCGCCATGGGGATGACAGTTCCATAGGGCAGGAGAGAATATGACCCGAGGAACAACAGTGAACCCTAGTGGTCACTAGCTATATGACCTGAAACATGGCATTTCCCCTAAACTTCAGCTTCATGCCTCAAAGGGGTCCCACTGCCTTCTTCTCAGGTGACCCCATGGGAGAATGAGGAGCAAATCCTCCAGAAAGGCTGATACCAAATGGTGCCAGCAGCCTAAGGCCTATGAGTTCAGAATATATGGGTTCTTTAAGCAAACATGTTCTAGCCATGACCTTGGACAAGCCACCCTACATATTCCAACAAGGATCATGAACTGAAATCACTGCACACCCTCCATGTAGCATCCCCAAGGTTCTGTGCTGTGACAGTGGATATGAAGAAGTTTTGGTCTCTTTCTGGGGGGCCAGGCCCAACACTGGGCTGTAGACCCCAGCCAGAGGCCTGGGACCCTGCGGTGTAGTGGATTTGAGTGGCCGCTCTAAGGTCAGGTAGCTGGAGGTAAATCTTGGGCACTTGCTGCTAAGTCTGAGGGACAGGGTGGGGCAGCCACTCACCCTCGGATGGTCTTAAGGGCAGAGTCTCGCTTCAGGTACTTGATGTTTTCTCGGATGGTGGAGTGCAGGCCATCCTCCACCTGCCAGTGCTGCTCCAGCCACTGCACCACCATCTGGTTGTTGTCCCACAGGTAGGCCTGGGAGGAGGCAGAGGCACCTCAGAGAGGAACCCTGCTACTGGGCAGGTCCACCCTCGGCCCCCCATGACACCCACCCGCCCTCCTGCCCTATCTCCGGCCCAGGCCCACCTTGACGGCCCCCTCTGTCTCCATGAACCAGCGGCGCAGCATGGACTGGATGTGCACATGGCTCAGCTCGCTGCTAATCTGCAGGATCTCCTGCTTGACCTGATCCTCCAGCAGGAGGCGGCGCAGGCGCCAATACAGGAAGGTTCTTGAAGTCTTCCATTCCAGAATGTCCTGCAGACAAGCCCCAGGCCTGAGTCTCCAGAAATGGGGCAGGAGGTTGGGGGGATAGTGAGGCAGTACGCTGCCTGGAGCTGTGCCCTGTGCCAGGTGCAGCTCTGTGATCATTCCCATTTTACAGGCCAAGAAACTGAGGCATGGGGAGGTAAAGGCACTTTCTAGGGAAGTGGCAGAGCCAGTACTTCTCCAGGACTCTTGACTGGCTTACCAGAGGCACAGAGGGCTCAGGCTGGCTGAGAAGGAGCATGGGACACAGGGATAGTAGGTGACTATGAAATGTCCTCTTGGGAGTGGGTGCTAAAGTAAGGCAGAAACAATGGAAATCTGGCCCAACGGTCAGGGACACACACACACACAGGCCAGACCAATAGTTCCCAAATCTTGCAGCCTACTAGAATCTCTTGAAGATTTGAAAAAATATATATACTGATGCCTGGCTCCCATCTAAGATATTTTGATTTCATTGGTCTGGAGAACCACTTGGGCACTGGGATTTTTTTAAAGCACCCCAAGTGATTCTATTATACAGCGTTTGAACCCAAATCTCTTCCATGTGTTGGAAACCAGGTGACCTTAGGATGGGCCATTTGCACGCAGCCATGAAGCTGCCGGCTCTTACAGAGATGACACCTTTCTCCAGCATCCTGCCAGGCGTGTCGTGGAGGTCAGCGAACTGCACCGCCACCTGGTGGTACATGGGAAGTAGCAGATCCTCCCGGGCCTTCAGCTGGCTCTCCAGGTCCTTGCGGTCCTTGTCAGAGAGCTCGGACATTCCTGTGGGAAAGGGCACAAACCAGAGTTTGCAGGATAGGCCTTGCCCCAACAGAGCTCTGAACTTTAACTCCAATAGCACTTCCAAATCAAGCTGCTCGTGCAGTCTCAGAAGTACATGCACGTGAGATGGCATTCAACATGCAATTAACTTTAAATCTGACCCCTTTTATCAGACCCACTGTGCTTGCTTGTAGGATACCATCAGTTACTATTTCTAATACCTATTATAAAATATTATAAGGGAATATTATATGTATTCTATGACAATTTAACAATTTTGATGAAATAAACAAATTCTTTGAAATAGAAACTACCAAAGCTCACCCAAGAGGAAACAGATAACCCAGTTAGCCCTGTATATAAAGAAGATGAATTCAAAGATTTAAAGATATAATGTTAATACAAACTTGGGAAATAGAAGGGAACATTTCCCAACTCATTCTATAATGTCAGCATTACTATGATACCAAATCAAAGAAATTATACACACATACACAGAGTAATAAATCTTGCAAACAGCGCAGTTATAAAGACACTGCCACCTAATATGTACTTTTAAAGAGAAATAGATCTAAGGCTACAAGTGAATCAAAATTATCACTCAAACAAAATAGTAAAATAATTCATGTCTAATTGGAAATTCTAAAGAGACATTTTGCTACCATAATTCTGATGTTTCTTCATTGGCCCAAAATACTGCAATGGTTGTATTGTGTATGTGTGATGAGAAAAAATTTTACTAAGGCATTGTATATGTCTTTTAATGTTAAAGGGGTTGATTTGCCATGTGTGCGCATTTAAAACATCTCAATTTTTGTAGCTGTCTTTTGGCATATCTTTACTTTAAATTTAAATACTAGAAACTTCAAACAATGGAGCGGTCTGGGCCTCTCCATCTGAGGGGTGATGCATTTTGGACCCTCTCACCTAGCTGTTCCACAAGGTTCTTGTAAGTTGGATCGATCCTTCTCATGGCCTTTATCAGATCTTTCTTTCGGAACTTAATCTCCACTGTTCCCTCTGGCTCCAGAACACCCCCCCTGAAAAAAGAAGAGGCGGTGTGGGGATGTATAAGGGGGTCCACAAGTAAGTGACAGACAGCCAGAAGACACGGGGGAGGAGGTAGAGAACCAGGAAATTGGTGTCAGTTCTCGGCTTGTTCAAGGATTGCATGACCTTGGGCAGGTCATTTCCCCTCTCTGGTCATCTGCTTCTATATCCATACAATAAGGGACTGAACCACTTCTTAAAATAAAGTTTTCAAAACTCAAGAAGGCCCTTGGAGCTTCAAGGGTGTGTGACCACCTCCAGAACAGCACAGCCTCCTGCTCTGCAGCCATAGCCCTTTCTGACTGTCCTGACTTCTGCTGGCTGCCTAGCACTAGGGTGCTGTTTCTACTCTCCTTAACGCTCACAAAGGCACAATGAGGAGTTCAACATGGTCCCATTTCCAGTCCCCTCATTTACCCTGCTGCCCCCCCTGTCTTCTGATAGCTTGGAAAAACTGAGGAATACTTTATATAGCTCTGAGCTTCTTGGTGGCTTATTTGCCTAACATAATGCCTGGTATATAGCAGGTACTCAGTAAATTTTCGCTGAATTAATGAATGAATTAAGGAAGTAGACATAGGAATAGGATGTCTATATTTTGGAGAGAATTACTCTTGAGGCCTTTATATCCTACATAGCATGTAGCACAAAGTCCTCACTTTGAAGGCACTCAAACATTATTTTGCAAGTATTATTGTCATCTTTTCTGTAGAAGTTTCTGGGATGAATTCCACCTACAAAAAAGTACCAAGGTTTCTCTCCTCAAAGAATGGATATCCTCTCAAGGGAGTATTCATCCAGTCATTTGTTTGGTCAGTATTTCCCAACCACCTACTAGAAGTCAGGCACTATGCTAGGTATAGGGTTATACAGGTTAGATACAATACAGCCCCTAGACAAACTCATAGTTTTTGAAAAACTCAAGAGTCTAATGTGAACTAGATGACTGGTCACATTTCCCTTTTCATCTTCGCTGCCAGGAAGCTCAGCTGCTTTGGGTCTTTCCTTATTTGATTGCAAACTTCCTTGGGCAGAAGTGAGTATAAGTTATGAAAGTAAAAGACAATTCTTCTACCACTTCCATTCTTCAGCCACTAGCTCTACTGAGAAAATCCAATTGGACACTGGATGCTAATTTCAGATATGTAAATCTGGAGGCTCCCTGCCCTTCAGAAACTCAGAATATCCCCTGTGACCCACAGCCAGGGGCTCAACCGTGATGGGGCCTGAGGAATAGCAGTGAGAATAAGAAAAGGCTAAGCCAGGTTGAGGGCGACACACCCACCTGCTTTCTTTGTCTGCATACATTTCTATGCACAGGGGGTTGATGGTGGAGTCCACAACCACCCAGGAGCCTCCTCTGAGCTCAGCATAGGGCGGGATGTAGATGAGGATAGGCTGTTTGTATTGCCTCAGGCCATCCACGATGTAGGCTCCAAACTTCAGCACCTGGTCGTACATGTCTGAAAAACAAAGCAACCATCTAGTGAGGCAACTTCAGGCCCCAACACTGTCTACACGCAAAGCCCACAGTCTTTGCTGTCCTGGGAGAGTATGTTCAGTGGGGGCGCTTCATAGCACCATAGGAAGAACACTGGGCTGAGATTCGGGAGCCAGCCCTGACACTGATGGCTTTACCATATGTTTTACCAAGAGGCAGCTAAGTGTCTATGTGACCTTGGACAAGTTACTCTCCCTTCCTGGGCTTTGGTGTCCCCATCAGTAAAGAGAGGCATAGAGTAACCAGTCTCGAAGATTCCTTCCATCTCTAACCCTGCCCATTGTCCTGTCCCACCGTTTCTAGCACAGAATCATGGAGTCCCTTCCATCCTGCCCACAGAGAGCAAGCTCTTATTTTCTACTAAGTGCCAAGCAGCTGACTTGTAATAATAATGCAATAATAAAATCAACCATAATCATACCAAGAGCTAACGCCATGTACCAGAGACTGGCTTATCAAATCCTTAATTTGGCCTTGTGAAGTTGGCTTTATTCTTATCCCCTTCACAGAGGAGGGAAACTGAGGCTCAGAGAGGTCACCTAGCTAGCAAGGAATCCCAGCAAGTCCGCCCACCTCTCAGGCCAGCTCTTTCTTCAACATTCCACTGAGAGCTGCTGTATCTCAAAACATGCTTGAGGACTTAAAAAGCACTCACACAACTGTCAGGTCACTGAGGCTCACAGTAGCCCCCGGAGAAAGGCAGGGCAGATGCACCTTCTCTTCATCTTACCCTAAGCAAGAAGGCAACTGCCCAGATCATTCAGCAGGTTCCGAGGCCGCCCTCCCTTCCCTGTCACTCAGGGTATGACCTACAAGTCATACTGGGAACCCTCAGTTCATCTGTAAAATGGGCTGACGTTACCTGAACTGCTTCTGTCCTCAGGGTTGTGTGGGGTGACAGTCCTGTGTGAGGACTGTGGGACCACACACAGAAAAACAGCATCACCACCCTGAGGGGGCTATCCTGGATGCTGACCTTGCGGCTTCAGAGCACCCACGGGGGATGCCACCTTACCTTTCATGCCACCGGAGAAACCCCTCCAGTTAGCGAAGATCATCAGGGGCAACTTCTCCCGGTTGAAATCCTTGATGACCTGAGCCGTTTTGTAGGCTGAGTCCGGGAACCACACCTGGCCTGCCTGCTGGATTATCTGGAACACAGAGCCAGCTGGATGAGACTCCTATATATAAGGATGACCTCTGGACATGGGATGGACAGGCAACTGGTGTCGGCATCAACACCAGAGCCAGGGCTCACAGGGAAGGCCCAAAGCTGATGTCTAAGGATCCCACTGGACCCTCGCACTGCAGCGCAGAAGGGTTCCTGTTGCCAAATTTAGAGACTCAAGAGAGGTGCCAAACTAGTCAAGGCCACGCTGAGTCGGATCCTAGGACCCACCCTCTGGTTTCTGAGCTCCTTCCAGTATATGGTATGCCCCAACTTAGAAAAAGCAGCAGGGATTTTTGGAAGCAAGAGGTGGGAGGGATTCTTAGGGACCTTCTGTCATCCTCTGCAGAAGAAGGAAGATGGTGTGGAACACTACAGTCTGCAGAGAGTGTGCCGGAGAAATGGCACTGAGTCCTGATTCTGGGCTGTAACTCCTCTGAGCTGGAAAGGCAGATATGCAACCAACAGGACCCACTCCTGTTGCTGAGCCAGTTGAAAGAGCAGCCCCAGCTCCCCAGCCTCCTCACCTTGGCCTCAGAATCTAGGTTGGCAGGGTCCGCGGGCACCGCCACCTCCACTGTCCGTGTCTCCACAGCAATTACTCCAACAGGTATCCCCCCAAGCCTGCAAGGCGGAGTACAACTGAGCCAAGTGCTGGGCAACACCTTCAGGTGGATTGAAAAGCAGATGGGTCCACCCAGGCCCCGATGATCCTATGGGTGTTCTGGGAGCAGGATCTAATGACTGGGATGAGGGCACGCAGAGGCCTGCACTGTTGTTACTCTGGCAGGGTGGTATTATTATTATTATTATTATTATTATTATTATTATTATCTGGCAGGATATTTTATTACTATTATTACTATTATTACTATTATTATTTAAGCCTATAGCATCTGGTATTCCTAGGTGGTCTCCCATCCAAGTACTAATCAGGCCCAACCCCGTTTAGCTTCTGAGAACAGATAAGATAGGGCACGTCCAGGGTGGCATGGCCATAGACAGGCAGGGTGTTTTATTAGAAGGCAAAACAGGAGCACAAAGCAACAAGCTACATGAGTTGGCAGGCTGGAAAGGTCCTGTTGGTCCCCTTATTGGGGCCACAGCCATTATGGGGGTTGGGGAGCATCAGGCCAGGAGAGGGTCTGTTCACTGTAACTTTCTGTGATGGTGATCATGTTCTCTATCTGCTCTGTCCAATATAATAGCCACAAGCTTTATGTGGCTACTGAGCACCTGAAATGTGATGAGTACAACTGAGGAACTGATGTCAACTTTTTTCATTTTAATTCATTTAAATTTGAATTGCCACATGTAGCCGGCAGCTACTATATTGGAAGGTGCAGGTCTAGACACCAAGTTGCATCTGGAAAGGATTGAGTGATGTTGAGCCTTAAGGAGCTTCAGCTCAGGCGATGCTATGACATCTGTAACTGTCACCGATGGATGCCGGCCACTGCCATGCCATGTGCATCACTGGATTACTCTTATTTACTCGTCCAACAACCCTATAAGGCAGGTGCAGGGGAGAGCAGTCTTCAAATAAAGAAAATCCTTATGGAGAAGTAATTACTGTCATTATTATAGGCTTAGTATTATAATGTTTATTGCCCAGAAAGTAGATAATAATAATAATCATGACAGTAATAGCAGCCATTACCACTTACAGAACATGTATGATATTTTAAGTGATTAACATGTATTACACCTAATTATCACCAGAAACCTCTGGGGGTAGAATCATCATCCCAAATTTTATAGATGAGGATGTAAAGGCCCAGAGAGGGCAAGTGACAGAGCAGGGTCTGACTCCAGAGCCTAGACTTGCAGCAACTACTTGGTGCCAGGAATCTGAGTGGTACATTATAAGGATGCCCTTTTGGGCTCCATAAAAGGAGAAATTTTGGGGCCACCAGAGGTGCATCAAAAGATGGTGGCTACACTGCTGACAAAGCCATTTAAGCAGTTAAGCCTTCTACCATCTATAGTATACAACAGGGTTCCTGCACATGGCCTGCCAAAAATGAAATTCACAGTTTTGAGTATCTATGTAATTTTCTGATGAGAGCACCCAGGAATGCCTTCTTATTCGCAAAGGGTCCAAGTCCTCCACGGCTGGAGAGCCCTGTCCCAGGGGCAGACACTAGGAACAAGGGTCCCAGCCCCCAGCAAGAAGCTGGCTGAGATGCCTTCTAAGGCCACAGACAAATCTAGACTTTATGAAGAAGTTCATCATCCAAAAAACCGTTCCCCAAGTCAGTCTTTACTTCAGAAAATCCTGGGGCCAGGAAGAAAGTGTCCCAGTGTCCAGTGAGGCCAGGTGTATGCAACCTGCCCTGCCCTCAGGGTTACCTTGCTCGTCCCGTCACCACAGTCTGGGCCCAGGGTGCCAGGATTTCTCTGAAACTGTCGTGGTCGAAGAATCCACTCTGCCAGGATCCCTTTAGAGCTGTGGGCAGAAGGCAGAAGCCCGGGCTAAGAGGCAGGGTGGATGAAGGCCCTCAGAGTCCACCTGATGGAGCAGGCTGCTCCACTGTCTAAAGATAGAAAGGCCTTCTCCTGACAGCCCAGATACCTTTTTTTCCTGGAAAACCAGGAAGATCCCAAGCCCCTGCCAAACAAACTAACCAACAAACAAAAAAAACTCAGGGCTGCAAAAAATACACCAAGTCAGGAATTCAGTTCATATAGAATATCCAACCACATCAATTCCCATCAATGCCAAAAACATGGAGATCCTAATCACAGAGTGACAGACCCCTTTGGACGGTGGGGATTCAGGAATGGACCGCCTGTCCTGAAAAATTCATCCCTGACCTGCTGGCTGCAAGTTAATAACCATTTAACTTTTCATTTAACAGGGAAGAAAATCTCCAGTTTTCCAGAGTGGGGCAGAGATGGAGGGAGGGAGAAGGGGAGAGAGAGAGAAGATATAATGATGTCAGCTGCAGGTACTCCTAGAGAGGAAATGTGACTTAAACCCACACTGTGGTGTACCTGACTGCAGTTTGTACAAGAGCAGCGAGGCAGGAGGGAGAGTCTCAGGTTGCAGGTGAGGTTGCAGCTGTGTCAGAAGCTGGACACCTGAAGCAAAGCTGCCCAATTTCAATGTCAGCCTGAGGACTGGCCTGACTAGATGGTGAAACTGTCAGTAAGAAGTCAGACATTTTTTAATCAAGCCAGCTCCCTCCATTCTCACAAGTGTGAAAGGCCAAAAGAAATGAGAGTGGGGAGCAAGTCAAGGGGCTTCTGCTGGCAGAGTCCGTCCGGCACACTCCCAATGGGCACCTCTCCTGCACCATGCAGCAGGACAAGCAGACTGATCTCTAAAGGTGGCACAGCATGTGAAATTCTAGACTCGGGATGATGGTAACGGGGTAGCTTAGCTTTCCTGTTCTGTTTTGGTTCTCAGAATGTAATCATATACCTCCAGGGGACAAACCTACCCCTTCTGGAGAGAGAATGTGTGTGTACAAGTACATGTGTTAACACATGTGTGCATGTGTCCACACACGTGTGTGTGGAAAAGATGCTAACTTGCCTGTCTTGGGTAAACTCACAGAGAGCACCCTTGTGAAGGCTCAATCAAATAGAGAAAGAGGGAGGGAGGGAAGGCGAGAGAGAGGAGCAATCTTTGAAACTGATGTGTCAGACCTGGATTTTTCACTTATGTAACCACAGGGCAGTTTGGGGAAGGAAGGCACAATCTCCACTGCACTTCACCTCTATCCATCAGCTCCAAAACCCAGGGACTGTTTACATCACTTGGTCAATAGCTCAGGAAAAGCACAGAGTAAAAGCTCAACTCCTCCGCTCTCTCTGCATTTGACCTCAGGTGCACCCGTAGGATATCCGACCAAACATCAATGCTTCTATGTCACCCCAGGCCCAGAAAAGAAACCTGAGGCTCCGGTCTCAGGAAAATGCTTGAAGACTTACTTGGGTGAGGCCTTCCTGCAAGCATCCACCGGGGGTCATAGGAAGCTCTAGATGGCAGGAATTCGATTTCTCTGTCAATGGGGTCGGTGGGTGTGATGATAGGAACCGGACTGTGATTATCCTAGGAAAGAAAGCCAGGTCTCCAACTCAGTCTCCCTTGCTTGTCAATAATGCCTGGGATTAAGCCTGGTTGTACAGCAGAAACCCAACCCTAACTACCTAAATCACCACAATTCGGAGCAGTATTTGGAGAGGACATACCAAGTGCTGGGCTCCAAACATCACTTCACTTAATCATCAGGATAACACCCTGGGGTAGGGGATACTGTTAATCCCATTTCACAGATGAAGAAACCGAGGCTCAGAAAGAGTAAGAGACTGTCCCAAAGTCACACTGCTACTGAGGAGAAAGCCAGAAATCAAATCCACCCAACCGCAAAACTTAAGGATTCTCTATTGTCAAAGCTACCTCTTTTGACAAGAGGCAATGCCATCCCTTCCTAAAGGACCAACGGATAGCATCCCTATGTTAATTTTTTTTTTAAAGCAAAAAAAGGCTTGTACAGGACTGGTGTCAGAGAGGCGAGAAGGGAAGAGTAAAGAAAACTTCATCTGGCTACATCAGCAGCGCTCCTCACTCCCCACGTTCCCACACCACCCCGCAAGTGAACCCGTTAAGAGTCTTCCTGGCTCTAAGCTGCAGGGGGCGGGGGCGAGGGCGAAGATACTGCACCTTTGGCATATAGGACAGCCACTCCAGGATGGTATAAATGCCCTCGAAGTCGTCTGGCACGGTGACATGGGAGATGCCATTGTAATACATGATCTGCACGCCACCCAGCTGGTTGTTGGATGCATAAACCTCTCTGCCTAGGACCTGGTTTGACATAGCATGGTTAACAAGTGCTGTCTGGCTGGGTGCCCTTGCATCTGTCTGGAAGTCATCTCTTTCAGTGGTCTTCAACCCTGGTTGCACATTAGAATCACTTGGGAGCTTTCAAAAATCTGGATGCCCATGCTGCACCCAGACTCATGGTATGAGAATCTTTGGTAGTATTTTTAACTTCCAGAAAATTCCAACATGCAGCCCAATTTAGAGAATCAGGGATCCAGCTGATTACTTTGGTCATCTCAAAAGCAAAACTCTACCTAGAGTTCCTGAGTCAGCAGATCTGGGGTGGGGCCTGAGAATCTGCATTTCTAAGGAGTTCCCAGGGGATGCTGATGCTGCCAGTTCAGGGCTGGACTTTGACACCCTCAGTGGGATTTTAGCCAACATTATGTTATTATAGGGGCCTTATAGCAGTGTAAAAAATGTTTCATAGAATGAAAAAAGTAGAATACCAAACTACATATTTACTATGAGTCATGTAAAGCAGGAGTCCCCAATCCCGTTAGGAAGCTAGCCACCCAGCAGGGGGTCAGCGATAGGTTAGCAAGTGAAGGAAGCTTCATCTGTATTTGCAGCCACTCCCCAGAGCTAACATTGCTTCCTCAGCCCCACCTCAGATCATCAGGCATTAGATTCTCATAGGAGCACTGATCCCTGGTGCCAAAAAGGTTAGGGCCATTGACATGATGATGATGAGAGGGAAATATACCAAAATTATAGTAGGAACACAATTACTTTTTTTGGTAATTTTCCAATTTCATGCATGTGTAATGCTATCTTAATATTTTTTTCATTTAATAATGTTTTAAAATTTAAAAATTAAAAATATTTAAATGTAGAGTTCCACCAGAAGAGCCTAATTCTTTTGGGGGGAGAGATTCATAAGAGGCCCAGATAATTGCAAATCAGAAACCCAGCTCTTATACCAGTAGGAATGAAAATGGCTTTATACTGATAAAAATCCCCCATCAAGGAACAGTGGGAATGTTACAAAGACCCCTGGCTTCTTCCCCGTCACCTTGTTGAGAGCACTGGCTCCGGTCAAGATGATGTGGGAGTTTTCCACCTGGATCACTCGCTGGCCCAGCCTCACCAAGTAGGCCCCGATCCCAAGGGCTCGGCAGGTCACCTGTGGAGACAGGGTCCCTTCTGAATTTCCAAGGGTGGCACGCCCCACTCCGCCCCAGCAGGGACAGGGGGACGGCCCAGGAACCCACTGGATGCAGATGGAAGCTTATGACACTGCCATTGGCAACCTGACTTGGGGCCACACAACAGAGGCAAAGCCTTCCCTTCAGGCTCCCGCTAAATGTTCGCTTCCTAGCTAAAAAGAACATGGTTGACCGAGAAGAGTGGTAAACCAAGCAGACATGGAATGTTCTGGTTCTTCTGAGCTTGGTAATTCACAAGCCATCGCAGCCTCTTACACACCCGAAAGGATGGCTAGGTTTGTGTGTGAAACTGGTGAAATGCGAGAAGGCTCTGCACTAGGAGTACTGTGCCAATGTCAACGTCCTAGTTTTGACAATGTACTATGGTTATGGAAGACACTGTCATGGGGTAAGCTGGGTGAGGGATACACGGGAGCTCTTTACAGTAATCTTATAACTTTTGACAAGTCCAGAACTATTTCAAAATAAAAAAATAAACACACACACACAGTTGACCCTTGAACAACACAGGAGTTAGGGGCACTGATATATCTCTCCCTGCAGTCAAAAATACACATATAACTTCTAACTGCCCCTGCCAAAACTTAACTATTAATAGCCTACTGTTGACCTGAAGCCTTACTGATAACATAAACAGTTGATTTTCACATGTTTTATGTGTATTATATGCTCTGTTCTTAAAATAGAGTAAGCTAGTTTATGGCTACACCACCCTGAACGTGCCCAATCTCGTCCGATCTCAGAAGCTAAGCAGGGTTGGGCCTGGTTAGTACTTGGATGGGAAACCACCTAGGAAGACCAGGTGGTTAAAAAAAATGAGTAGGCTAGAGAAAAGAAAATGTTATTTTAAAAATCATAAGGAAAAGAGAACACATTTACAGTATTTATTGAAAAAAAATCCGCATATAAGTGGATTCAGTTAAACCCATGTTGTGCAAGGGTCAAATGTATTATATATATATATATACATATATACACACACACTCACACACACACACACATATACATATATTTATGTATATATATATATTTTCACATATATATACATACACACACACATATATGATATATACTATATATATGATATCTTTTGAACTATATAAACATATATCTTTTTATACAATAAAGACATTTCAAAATAAAAAACTTTTAAAATATGTAAAAATATATATCTGTTTACATACATATTATATTTTTTATTTTGAAATATATACAAAATAAATACATATAGCATCTAGAAAACAAGCCTAAGGAAGACACTCATGGCTAGCATTTTCACCCTGGAAACTGAAGATCCAACACTGAATGTAAAAATAAGGTCCCGAATAACAGTTTACCATTAAAGATTACTGCTACTGCTACTATGAAAAATAGAAAATATTTTTGAAAGGCCCAGGGAGGAGATACTCATCTGGTACTACTTAAAATTGGACAAAGTTCTTCTGAATACTCAATGTCTTCTAAATGAAAGGAGACTGGACTCTGACTATTAAAAGGCATTTCTGAGATAACTTAAAACTGAACTGCGTTCTGATCATATTAAAGAACTGTTGTTGGTGTTGTTGGATGTAATAACAGTATTGCAGTTCTGCAAATTGTGGAGGAAAAGTCTTTATCTAGTAAATATCCACACTGTGGTATTTACAGATGGAAAGATATGATAAGGGGTTTGCTTTAAAATATTCCAAATTGGGGGACAGAGGGGTTGAGGACACAGCAATGGCTATATGTTGACAACAGTTGGAGCTGCATGATGAACACATGGGGCCCATAAAGTCTCTATAAAAAATAGTTTAGACATAAAAAAAAAATAAAGAGAAAACTCACCAAGCTAATGGTGATAATCTCTTCATAAGCCAGGGAAGACTCCCCAGCAATTGTGCCTGAACCCCGCAGGTTCTCCACGCCCAGTTCATCATCCTTCCCAATGATATCTGTGATGACATACCTTCAAGAACCAAACACAAGTTAAAGACTGAGATCTAGTCCAGAAAAATCCAAGGCTGATGCATTTCCCAAGGACCCAAGGCAGGGAGGACAAGCAAGGTGAGGGACTGGAAGGTGATAAAACATCCAGGGGTGAAATGAAAGCAGAGGTCTGGAACCTTCACGATTGGCCCTAAAGTTTCTAGAAGAGCAAGTTCAACATCAATAACTGTCATCTCCCCAACCAAAGATGTCTTCCTGTTCAGGGGCTGTCTTCATGAAATGTCATACCCAGTGCATTCCTCCAGAAGTAATCCAGAGTAGCATTTCGTCTACAGAGAGAGGGGGGTATACTTGGGAAGCCACTTGGTTCACAATTGACCAATCGATCAAACATGCAATCAAGATTCCATGCCCACATAAGCATGAGAGACAGTGTACAGCGTAACCTGTTAGAGATTCACAAGGCACTTCAAGCACATTAAAGATTCTGAGAAGAACTGCAGTAAGGATGTTTGTTAGATCCCATTTAACTCAGTGTTTTCTAAACCTACCTGACTATGGAAATTTTTCCTCCCTCCCACATATCACCAACTAACATTCCAGAAAACTCAGCCTGGGAAAAATTTATTTAATCAACTTGCTAAAAAACAAACAAACAAGAAAATGAACCAACAAACAAAAAAACCCCAACGATCCCTGGAAAAGACAGCCAGTGGCCTTGACATTCTCATAGAGGAGACCCCTACCTGAATTAACCACGCCTTCCCAGCTTGCCCAATCACTGCTGCATCAGTGAGCCTGCAACTCTGAGGACATCAAAGGAATCCAATCTAATTCTCTTTGTATGATGTGCTATTTTTGTGAGAGGCAAGGCTCCTTTCGGGATGACAAAGGTGGGTTCACCCTACAGAATGCCCCAGGTAAGCTCAGGAGCCCCACTGTATAAAAACCACCACCCATTTGAAAACAGCACCACAAGCAGGGAGGCAAAGAGACAGATTCCCCAGTAGTAGCTGAAATTAACCACAGGCAAAATGAAGCAGCTGCCTGCCGTCGTTTACCTGGATTCTCCTTCTTCTTCTATGTGTTTACAATGGACGGAGTTCAGGGAGCTGATTCTGGTGTAGTCTTGAGGGGTCAGGTACAGGTATTTAAATCCCTTAAAAAAATATACTCCAGTGAGGCTATGACTCCAGTTCCCTGCACTCAGACAGTCACTGTTTTTTAAAAAATGTCAACACTTTAGAGGCCCATGTTAATGCATTAATGACATACTAACTTATCTGATGTTAATGCCATTTCAATAATAGCTACAAACTGAAGATCTGCTCTGTGCTAAGTGCTTTTCCATTCATCCTTACAACACAACCTCACTTTTTTCCTGTGCTCTCTGATTCTGTTTCTCAAGCATCTTTTCACTACTGCTCTTCTAAGGAGCCTTCCTAGACAATGTCTTTATTGCCAGACCCACCTAATTTTTATTATAGATATATTTTTTTATGAGCTATGTGTGTGTGTATGTGTGTCTATGCTTTTTATATGAAAAGAATAATTTTGTCTCCTTTGGGGGAGGCAATATCATCATCCCCTTGGAAATGCATGCTCTAGTTATAAAGAATGACTCTGTTCCCTGCATTTTCACATCACCAAATGTGTGCTTATCTCTCATTCATTTTGCCTTTTATTGTAATTGGTGTCTCTGTATCTCCCAGACAATATTTAAGAATGCTTCGAGGCCAGAAACTATGTATTTTTCATCTTTGCATTCTCAGTGCCCACTGCATTTAGGAGATGCTCAATATGTATCAGCTCAGTGTTTACAAATGTTTTTGCATTATTATCCTTGTAAGGAGCCTTTTAGACAGTTTTTCCTAATTAGCATCTCCTCCCATTAAATTTTAATACCAACATACTGCATGCCTGTTTATGGACTATATGGATACCTGTGCTTTATATATAAAAAGAGTAATAGGACTTTTTCCACTCCCCTTATGGGTACTATCACCTCCCACACCGAAAATACAATGCTAGCTGAGTGGAATCACACCACCACACCTGCTTCGTGACGTACTTTGTGGGGGTCTTCTGGGTTCACCCAAGCCACCTGGAACATGTGTTTGATTTCCTCCGCAAGACCGATACGAGCCCCACTGTTGGCTGCGACGTAGATTTTGGGGATACCCTCTGCCCGGGCCATCTCGGAGGCCCGCAGGTACACAAGGTCTTCTCGTAGGCCAAACGAACCGATGCGGAAGGTGATGTCATTGCTAATGATGATCACGTCCCGCCCTTCTGGATACTCTCGGGTCTTCAACTTCATTTTGAAGGCTACCATGCCCACCTGGTGACAAATGCACAAGGAAAACAGGTTTGTGTCTTCGGGTAGTTTTTGAAAGGGTGACTCCAGTCCAGGACTGGGCTCTCCTGAGTTCTTACCTCATTTCCCCCAGGAAGTCGGTTCATTTCCACCAGCTGGCCCTGAGGGTCCAGCACGAGTTCAGTGTACGTCAGAATATCTTGCGGGTACTTGTCTGGGGAGCCCCACAGTTTAAAGAGAGCCTGGAGAGAGAGAGGAAGAAAGAAAAACTTGAAGTCATCAGTAGGGAGGCATATTTTCTAAATCTTTCTCTCATTTTAAATCATGAATTGTTTAAAGCATACAGAAAACATGCAGAATAATACCTGAGCATTCAGTTCATGGTTTTGTCAAATCGTAATTTTTCCTTAGATGCTTAACATTTTTTAAGGAAATAAGAAAAATGTGGTTTAAGCCCTGAGTGTACCCATCCCCATCCCATTCATCCCTCTACCTACTCCCAGGTAATCATTATCCTGAATTCAGTGTCTATCAAGCCTTTGCATATTTATGTTTTTATTTCATTATATTTGCATACTTTTAAAATATGTAGTATTATTTTGAGTAACTTAAACTTTAAATAAATGTTATCACACTGGACATGTTCTTCTGCACCTTGCTTTTTCAAGTCCCTGATGTATTTGGGAGATGTATCCATATTGATAAATTTAGCTCTGGTTTCATTTTCCATGCTATTCAATCTTCCATGCTATTCAATTGTGGTAAGAACATATCACAATTTATGTATTCAAAACTCTTTTTAGGAACATTTTAGTTGCTTCCAATTCTACAGAATTATCAAATGGTGTCATGAATATTCTTATAGTCTCTTTTTATAAACACGAATGAGTTTTACCAGGTATATACCTAAAAGTGGAACTTATGGGCCATAGGGTTTGTAAAACTTCGATTTTACTATATATTATTAAATTGGTCTCAAATTTTTGAAACCCTTTACAGTCCCATTAAGACTTTATAAGAACTCCTTTGTTCCAAGCACTTGCCAATACTTAGTTTTGTCAAATATGTTAACATTCACCCATTTCCTGAGTGTTAAATTGTATTTTAGTACTAATCTGTACTTCATTGATTATTAGTATGGTAAAAGCCTTTGAATATGTTTATTAACCTGATGAGCTTCTTTTTTTTTGCCCATTTCCTATTTATAATTTCTGCCCATTTTTTAAAAATAGTTTTGCTTCCCCCACCCCCAATTGATTTATAAGAGCTTTGTAAATCTAATTTTAATCCCTTGCTGATAACAGGCACTGAAACATTCTCCCAGTCTGGGACTAGTCTGTTCTCTTTTATATAAAGAACTTCCAAATTTTAATACAGTGAATTTTACAGGTCTTTTTCTGTGTAATTTATGCTTTTAACTGACTCCACCTGACTTTAAACCTTTTTAAATTTATTTTTGTATACTAAATGATGTAGAAATCAAAATTTGTCTTTTCAGTTAGAGATTTCCTTATATATTTTAGTGTAGTTTGTTCCTTTGACTCATGATCCCATTTCTGTATTCTGTCAAGTTTCTGTTTACAAATGGGTCTTATTCTAGGCTCTAGTCTATTCCACTGGTCTATTTGTCTAGCTCTATTACAATCATACTACATTGCATTAAGTACTGCTGCTTTAAATAAGTAATAACATCTGCTAAGATGAGTCCTCTTGACTCTGTCATGGGCTTTCACTTTTCCCTATGAATTTTTAGGTTTCACCAAAACACTCTGAAATTATACTGAATACATTAATTTGGGCCAAACTAATATCTTTATAATATTAAATCTTCCCATAAGTTATGCTCATTTACCATACCATTTGTTTAGGCTTAAAGTATTTTTAATACAGTTTTAAAATTTCTTTCACAAAGGTCTTTTATGTTATTTGATTTATTCCTAGGAAACCTTACAGTTGATCTTAATATTATCAGTGGTATTTTTTTCCTAATTTCATTCTACAGTTATTGCTGGTTTATGAGAATGCAATTAAGTTTTGCATATCGAACTTTTACCTAGCATTCTTGCTGTGCAATCTGACTGGCTCTATAGATTCTCTTGGATTTCTTATATAAACACTTATATCTACAAAAAACACCATTTTGATTTTTCTTTTTTAGTCTTTATATCTTTGATTTTTCTTATCTTATTGCATTGGCCAGGACCTCTTGTAAAAAATACTGAATAGAATTGAGGATAATGGCTAACTCTGTCCTGTACTTGTCCTGTACTTGTACTTGTCTTCATTAGGTTTTATTAAGTTGATATCTTTTATCAAGATAAATTCCTTTCTATTCCTAGTTTATTAAAAGTTTTTATTATGAACAGATGCTATCTTGTCAAATACTTTTTCTATACCTACTAAAAAATTTAAGTTTTTTCTTAATGTATTAAAATGATAAATTATATAAATAGATTTTGTAATATCAAATCATATAAGCAGTCAGAAGATAAACTTTGTTCTAAATATCTTTCAGAAAGCCATTACTGAATTTTATTTGCTAATATTTTATTTATAATTTTGTGTAAATGTTCATAAATCAGAACTAATTTCCCTTCTCTTAATGTTCTTATCCGGGATTAACATTAAGGTAAAAATAACTGGAGAAAATAAATTAAGAAGCATTTTTTTTTCATACTGTCTAAACAATTTGTATACAAAGGGAATTATCTATTATTTAAAGGTTTGATAGAAATGGCTATAAAATCATCTGGCCCAATTTACTGAACAGATTTTTTAAAACTATTAATTCAATTTCTTTAATGTTTATAATCTGTTTAAATTTTCTAATTGTTCTTCAGTCAGGTTTGATAAGATATTTTTCTTGAAAATTTTCAATTTCATCTAAGTTTTCAAATTGATAGGTTGTCCATAGTGTTCTGTTTCCTTATTTAAAAGAAAGGGGATAGATTTGCGCCTGATTTGTCTGTTTCTATGGTCCTTGAGGTCAAGGCAAAGGGATACAAACGATGACATCCTTAATCTTAAAAGTTTCCATTTATTAAGCATCTATTGAATACTTTATATATTTATTTCTTACAACAACTTTGTTAGGTGGATACTACTATTGTCCTCATTTTACAGAGAAGGAACTACAGCCCAGAGAGGTAAAGAAACTTGCCCAGATACACACAGGGAGCAAAAGACAGATGCAGGACCCAAGCCCAGACCTGAGTGACGTTAAACACGTAGTGACTTTAAATAGCTCTTCCTACTATTCTGTGTCTCCTATATTGAAGTGAACTGATGCTTTCCTATAGTGAAAGGTCCATGACCTCATTTTCACGAATGTCATTCAAAAGGCAATGGAAGGAATGTAACATACATCTATATCACTGATACCAGTGTGTTCAGTCTTCTTGAAAGGTCCTACTATAGAAAAATACTAAAAGCACAGGAAAAAAAATTCTTGAAGGAAACACACTAAAATGTTATTGTAGTCCTCAGTGGTGCATAGTACATATGGGGAAAATTTTATTTGCTTATTCCTATTTTTCTGTATTTTCCAATGGATACTTTAATAATCAGAAAACCATGACAAAAAAATTATTTTTTAAAAGTAGACTAAAAATTCCTCAAAGGCAGTGATTTTATCCTCTTTCTCATGGTCCACCTACCCTTAGAATGGTACCTGGGAAGTAGCAAGTACTTAAATGAGCAGTGAAAAGATCAAAAGGAAACACATCAAAATGTTAAGCAATCTGTCTTTAGGATATGGAACTGAGCTACTTTTTTTCTTCTTTCCACTCTCCTTTATTTTCGGAAGTTTCTATATTATATCCCTTTTATCACTGGGATGAAATTGGGTTTATTTTGGGGAAAAAATACTATGAAGTCATTCTCAATATTATAGTTGACCCTTGAATAACATGGGTTTGAACTGTGCAAATCCACTTAATTTTAAATAAATACTGTAAATGTGTTTTCTTTTCCTTATGATTTTCTTAACATTTTCTTTTCTCTAGCTTACTATATTATAAGAATACTGTATACAATATATGTAATATACAATATATGTGTTAATTGACTATATTATCAGTAAGGCTTCCAGTCAACAGTTGGCTATTGGTAGTTAAGTTTTTGGGGAGTCAAAAGTTATATGCAGATTTTTAAACTGCAAATGGGGTCTGTGCCCCACAACTCCCATGTTGTTCAAGAGTCAACTGTAATTTCTTTTTCTTCATGAAGGCCTAGTCCTTTAGGATGGGGTCTTCAGAGGAGAACTGAAGGCAGGATGATGTGGTCTGTGGGATCCCTAAGGTGACCCAGGGTGTTGCTGTATCTCAGCCTCAGGACTTGCCTGCCTGAACATTTCTGGGATGTCATACACATAGGTGGTTCCCAAGGACTGGGCCTGGAATCGCTTGGCCTGAAGCAGATCCTTGGTGACGTAGGGAGTGTTGATCAGCATTCCATGCTGAGGCCCTTGTTTGTTTCCAAAGGAATGAAACATGATCTGAATGAAAAAAAAAAAAAAACAAAAAACAAAAAACAAAAACAGAGCATGAGGGAGGCAAGTCTCAGAGAACTACACTCCTACTAAATTTATTTCTAACCAGTCCTCAATGAAATGCAGTTGGGTGTGCACAACATGTCAGATCACATAACAAAGTGAGTGCCTGGAAGACCCAATCTCTTCTCTACCACTATGGGCAACTAGAATGAGGAGGAGGAAGTGGGAGATGTGGAAACATAGCACTATACATAGACACAGACACATACACCCCACAAATAATAAGAGTGTACAAAACCTGGTGAAACTTGAATAAAGTCTGTAATTGAGTACCCATGTCAATTTTCTATTTTGACAAGGTCCTACAGTTATGTAAGATTCTATCATGGAGAAGTTGGTTGAAGGGTACATGGGAACTCACTGTACTATTTTTTCCTCTACTAATTTTGCAACTTCTTGAAAGTAATTATTTCAAAATAAAAAGTTATATTTATATAGAACTGGCCATTAATTGGATATTTGATTCATTTTACAAAAGTCTGTTCTAAAACATAGTTAGGAAAAATACCTCTTCCCCTAAGTGAACCAACATGAAAATTGCATTATAATCAACCACATCTTATCCCAAATATGGTCCTAGAATGAATTAAACATAAGAATCATTCTCCTTTCCAGGATAATAAACAACTGGGATTCAGAAGCTAATTCATTTATTACAAAGCTCAGAGGAACTATCCAACTCTGGCATGGCAAAGCAAGATAGCCACCAAATGTCATTTTAATCTACATCTTGATCGCCTGAGCAGCCTGCCTCTGTGGACCTCTGTGACCCGGCCCAGACTTACATTTCCAGATCTGGGGTCAGTGACTTCTTTGTAGAGGCTGATATCCAAGTAGTAGCCTGACTCATTCGTGAGGAACAGGCGGATGGGAACGACACCTCCGGTGGTGGTCTGGCGAATGTTGATCTTGACCTCAGCCTGTAGCACACGGAGTTTCCACAACCGGCTGCCATAGCGCATAACCATGGAACGCACCGACTCCTCAATCTGCCCCAAATCACAGCAATTCCAATTTCAGAGCCCATTCTGCACACATTTGCAATAGTTCTAGCACTACTAATAATGGAATGATGAGATATACTGAACACAAAATGCCTGGGACATAGTATTTACCTGACAACTATTTGCTATAATAACCAAAACTTGCTAAGCATTTAAAGCTCATTATCTCATTTCACCCTTATAAATACTCACACAGGCTGGCATCTGTATCCCCCATTTACATGTGGAAATAGGCTGGTAACTGAGAGTTAGTGCTTCTGCATTACACTGCCTTTATCTCCATCATGCATCTCAAGCCTATGTGTCTTCTGTTCTGGGGACTACGTGGACTTCTGGAGGAGGGCATCAGCATGGATACTCTCTGCATCCCAGATGCCAAGCTAGCATAACAGGACTCCTTTCACTACCATAAACCTTGCCTGCTCACAAAAAACCAGCCAATGCAGTCTCCAACAGAACATGGAACCACGAAGAAGACAAACTTTTGTTTTGCAAGACGTTTGGGGCATCCATGTTGTCCAAAAAGTAAAGCATGGCCATGGAGGGTGAACATCAGAACCGGGGTAGACCTAAGGGCAGGATGCACATATGCATCCTGGAACTTGGGTCTTGACTGCCAGTAGACAATACCCAAAGCAGCATAGTGTAAAGAGTCATAGGTCCCAGTGAAGGTGAGCCCAGAGCTCAGAGAGGACCCCCCAAAGGCGAGACCTTATAGGGGTCCATGATGACAGTGGGCACAAAGTTGAGGAAGATGTGGTTGCAGTCAGTGCGCACGCTGGTATTGTTGAACGCCACCTCCAGCTCATCCATGGCCTCCAGGAGCAGCCGCTCACCCTCGTTCTGCAGGTACTCGAAGGAGGCTTCCTGCCAAAGGTAGGAGGGGCAGCCTCTAAGGAAAGTGGGAGAGGCAAATAGTCTTCTCCAAAGGCTGTGCCAGGTGAGAACGGCAGAGCCCTGCCTCCAAAGGTGAAGGCATGACCAAGGCTGTCTAGTGCATTCGCCTCTTTTATTTTCTGTATTCTAATGCTTTGACAAATGGGACTGCCCCTTCTAGGGTTAGCCAAGTCCTAGAGATAGTAAACAACTCATCCATGAGTACTCTTTTCAAATTCAAAACAACCAATCCAGAGCCCATACCCCAACCACCTCCTTTATCAGAGTCTCACACTCCAGGCCACTATCCCCCTGTCCTAAGTACCTCTAGCTCAGGTATCAGATACCTAGAGACAGCCCCTATGCTCGGAGCCAGCTGAAATTACTCGAACTAGGCAATCTCAAACCTGAGTATCCTGCCTCGCCTGTTCCTTCCTGCAGGCTCTTGCCCACAGTCCTCCCTTCTCCCTTGCCTCCCGCCCAACTCTGGCGCTTCCTGGTGTGGCCCACCATGGAGTGGTGAGCCCCTCCTCTTGGGCACTCTGAGTAATATACAATCTTTTCAATGGTAACTGTCTTCTGCTCTGTTTGCCTTACTGTACCTGAATAATAATAAAACTTATTAAAATATCTAGTTGAATGAAGCAGCAAAACATTGAGATTAGTTTACCATTCAACAACAGGGGATTAGTAAAATATTACATGAACAGCCTACCCATGCAAGGAAATAGCATGGGGCAGAGTATCTTTGTTAACATGGAAAGAGGTCTATAAGTAACTGACCAGTTTAAAAAACTGATTTTTACTAGTCTTCAAGTAATCTGTCCACCTGAGTTCCATCTGTAACAGTATACCTACAATGCTATATATGAAATTATGCCTAGAAAGATTAACCAACAGGGCTGACCCCTGAGTGGTAGGATTCTGGGTCCTTTCCCTTGATTTTTAAAAGTAAAGCTGATGCTAGAACACCACAGGCGTTAGCAGCGCTGACCTCCCACATAGTCAAAAATCCACGTAGTACTAGAGCCTCTTATTAACATGGATTCCCACCTGCAGGGTTGACTCTTAAACAACACAGGTTTGAACTGTGCAGGTCAACTGAAAAAAACATACATAGTTCACACACATGGTGTTCAAGGGTCAACTGTAGTTTTCAATATGTTTGAAATTTTCACGCTATAACCATGGGTTACTTTTCTAAATATAAGAAACAATGACAAATGTTCACACAATCAACAGATACAAGAAGTTTAACAAACCAGCATCTTTCTATCCTCTCAATTCTCTTCTCATGCAGAGAGACCCACATAACACAAGAAACAGATCCACATGACACAAGCCGGGACATGAAAATAGGCCATATGAATATCTGCCTCGCCTCTAGACTGGCGTGACACAAGGGCAGGGCTCTGTGTGCCCAGTACATCCTATGATCTCTAGTGTGAAGCCTAGGGCCTGGCACACAGCAGAAACTCAATAAAGGGAAAGCCAGCACATATGAGTGACAAGTTCAGAGGGAGAAAGAAATGTCCTGTAACATTATACCTTTGTTATAAGGTCTGAGTGCCTGATGATGGCACGCATGAAGAACCTGTGGTCTGTCACTTCTGCACCTTCCTTCACCTTGGCAGCGCCCACGTAAAGATGCATCTTGTGGTTGGCACAGGGCACGGCCTTCAGATCAAAATTGCGCATCCGGCTAAGCTCCAGCTGGAAGGCCAGGGCGGGCTCCAGGTGACGGTAAATGCGATCTTCTGCAAACTGCAGGCCAGCCAGAGAGAGAAGACAGACAGGAACATACACATACACCGAGTTTAACACTGGTGCCACAAGCCTGTTTGTTCCAAACCCCGCTCTGCAAATCCCTGGTGTCTACAGGTTTAGCACTCAGTCATTGTGTCACCTAACTGGAAGCAATGCCCAGGGCTCAAGAGATTTGAGATGTTGCAAAGGTCCAGAGGACAGCCACAGCATGCAAGTCTGGTGTACTGGCATAAGCCTCCTGGTCCCCAGATAAGCCAGCTAGTCCCCAGCACCTGCCAGCATACACAAGCTGTTCTTGATCTGTCACAGCACAGAGCATTTCTTAAGAAATCACTAACTCCCGGTTTCTTTGTGGAAACTGGCCAGAGAGAAACAACTAACAGTGCTGGAGACTGAACTGAAGAGAAAATGAAGCAGCTAGAGAAAGGATGGGTCTTAACTAGAGAAGGCTTTGGATAAACTAAAATACAGAATTCTGAATCTGGTAGAGTCTTGAATCTATGTTGGGAATGAGTCCATCTGTTCTAGAAGAGAGATCAGCAAACGCTTCCTTAAATGGCCAGAGGGCTGATGGACCACAAGGTCTATCATGACTACTTGAGAGAGCCACAGCAGACCGTATGTGACCACATGGGTATGGCTGTGTTCCAATCAGACTTTGTTTATAAAAACAGGTGGCCGGCCTATAAGCCAGAGTTTGCCAACCACCATTCTAGAAGAACATAAGTAAAAGAGGTTGGGAGGACCATCTTACTGAGTCATCCAACAAGTACAAAAATTGTCCATGTGAGCCCTTTGTAGTGAAGGCTGAGAGAGCAGGAGGCATGAGGTCTGAGCTCCACCCAGAAATACAGGGTTCTTATTGGAAATAAAACCCCCCACAAAGGCCAGAGTCTGCACGAAAGTTGCCATGTTCTAGAACAGAGGAATACCTTGAGGACTGGGATATTCTTCCTGAATGTCAAAAAAGGCCAGAGAAGAGAGAACAAATATTGCTTTTGGTCATACCTCATCTCTTGCTCTGAATGTGAAAAACTTGGGAAATTCTTTCTGCAAAAAGAAATCCATACAAAAGACAATTAAATCAAGCAAGACTCATTTGAACATTTGTACACTTGTTTTTAACAATAACCCCATCTGCTTCTAGAATGAATCATTTGGAAAGCCATCTCTCCTCTAGCAACTGATCTCTCTCACTCCAATCTACAGAGTAAACGTCAAATGAATGGTACTGAGTCTTGGAGAACAGAAAAGACTCATACGATGCACTGCAAATTGAACTGACCTCTTGGGCAATCAGGAACGTGATTCTTCGGAGTCCGTAATCCACAAGGATGTTTTTCTGTGTTAAAAACCAAACACACAATAGAACTGTATTTAGCCACAAAAAGGAATGAAGTCCTGATACATGTTACTACATGGATGAGCCTTGAAAACATTATGCTGAGTGAAAGATGCCAATCACAAGAGACCTCATATTTCATAATTTCCATATTTCTGGATATGAAATATCCAGAAAAAGCACATCTCCACAGAAAGGAGATTAGTAGTCGGGCTATGGCAGCTGGGGAAGGTGTTGGATTGAAGAAAAATTGGCAGCAACTGCTAAGTGGTACCGAGTTTGGGGAAGGGGGTGATGAAAATGGTCTAAAATATAATAATGATGATGCTTATACAACTCTATAAATACATCAAAAAACATTGAACTGTACACTTTAAATGTAAGAATAGTAGGGTATATGAATTATATTCAATAAAGCTATTATATTAAAAATACATGCATACATTGTTTTAACATTTTATGAAATCTTTAATGAAACTGGCAGGGGCACTCTTATATTAAACAAAAGAAAAAGATGAATAAAGTATTCATTTACCCAAAAGTCAAAAACAGACCAAACTAATCTCTATTATTAGAAGTTAGAACAGTGGTCAATCATCTCTGTAGTGGGTAGGGAGGGCTGGAGGCCAGAATGGGACTCGAAGAAGGGGCCAGAAACATTCATTTCTTGATCTGAATGCTGGTTATACTTGGGAATTCACTGTGAAAAATCATCAGGCTATACATTTATGATTTGTCCACTTTTCTGTATGTTAGACTTCAATAAAAAAACATGCAAGTAAAGTACAAAACTGTTTTTAGCCTTCTTCTAAACAAAATAAATACTATCAAATACAGTTTTATAGAGGAAAAAAAACCCCAAAAGACAAAAAAACAAAAAAAAAAACCTAAGGATATTAATTTATATGGTAAGCATTATTAGGGGAAATGAATAGTCTTTGCCTATTTCTGAAAGAGATAAACAGACGTGCAAAAAGGACTGAAATTAATGAGATGTAGGCTGGAAAGCGAACAGGAGAAACTGGAAAATGAAGAGGATTCTAATGTGGGGAAACGAGCCAGGTTATGGGAGCCTTATTTTTTTGGTTTTCAACTAAAGGTGTGCATGAATATGTGCATGTGAATGTATGAATGTATATGTAAATGTGTGTGTATGTCAACATACATATGTATCTGCTTAATGTAAAAATTTTAAGTCATGTAGAAATATATAACATAAAACTTCTTTCCTTTCTCCCAGTAGATGTATTTTCTTCCAGCTGTCCTCTTCAGTATGTCTCTGTCTCTGTCTCTCTCTCTCTCTATATATATACATATGTATATATGTATGTGTATATTTATACACACACACACACACACACACACACACACTTTATTTGTACAGAGATACTCACACTTAATCTTTTCTAGCTCATGGATATCTTCCTGGTTGGTATTTAGAAAATGGTTTCTTACCATCCACAGCCACATGACACCCATGGTGTGGTTGTCCACACTTTCCATAGGTGATTCTGACACTCCTCCCACCGACTTCACTGAACCAAATATCCTGAGTGTCATTTGTTTAGAGAGGCAGGTGAGCTTCCAATCAGTTCTAATGTCACCTTATCTGGGCTACAAGCTGACAAGCTGAAAATCCAGTAGGTCATTGGTTACGTCCAGAAGGAACAGGCTGGAGGAACTATACCAATACTTTCACAGGGGCCTCTGGCTGGTGGGACTGTGAGTTTTGTTTTAAAACCTGCTTTTCAGATTTGTCTACACCTCAAACATTTTCTACAGAGAACATCGTTAACTGTTGATTAACCAAGGAAAGGCTAAGTAAATCACTAACAATGATGTCTCCAAGCTTTCATAGTTTTATCCACTACTCAGCATCATTGGTCCATCTCCTGTCCAGGAAGCACCAAGCCATGTCCTTTGAGGGATGCCAAGTCGGAGGAGGTAAGAGTTGTCCCTTCCACAAAGATAATACAGGGAATACAACACAAATACAAAGGAATGGACTAAAAAGTAACAACAGAAAATTTCCAAGTGTTTTTAAAGTTAAGACCAAGTCACAAGGGCCAAGAACTAATATCCAGACAGTGTTTAATTTATGAGCTAAGAATCTCAGCATCCCATTTTTTACAGATGAAGAAACCAAAGATCAGAGAGGTTCAGTAACCTGCCTGAGGTCACATAGCACCTTCATACTGTTTCTACTTACCTGCATTTGCCAAGATGTTCCACATCTGTTTGTGGCTGAGGTCCCTGAGCATACATAAGCACTGTTCCTGCTACCACAGTGAAAATATATGCTGGCAATGGCCAAAACATGTTTATAAAAGCAACCTGCAGTTATTTGCATATATAGATGTCAATGTAAGTAACCATTTTAAAACTGAGTTTTCTGTTTTATCCCAACAAAAACATTCTTCCAAAACCCCAAACTATTTACTGAATGTGTCTTCTGTGCTAAGTGATATATATACTGCGTCATTTTGTCATCGCAACACCCTGGAAGTGAGAAATATCTCCCCATGTTATGGGAAGAACCTGAGGCTCTGCCACATTCAGCCACCTCTTCTCAAGGTCATTGGCAATGAGGAGTAGTAGAGCTAGGATAGGAAACCAAGTCTATGGCTCTGAAGCACTCAGCAGGTCTCAGGCATATGAGACATCTCACCAAGACAACCCTCTGCTCACAGGGCCACAGAACGAGAGGCATGCCCAGTCTACCTTGGACTGTACAAACGTCCGCAAAATCGGCACCAGCTTCTCATCCTCCAGGTGGTCCGCATACTGGATGGCCACGTTCAAGATGTGGATTGGCTCTTCTCTCAGGTTCTAGGAGAAATAAACAAAAGTGAGTGATAGAAGGACCTAGGACCCCAGCCTGCCCCCTCCTTGGCTTGCTCCCTGCTCAGACACCTACCTTGCCATCATCCTCAGAGTACAAAGAAGTTTGGGCCTTGCTAAAGACGGGGGTGTCCGTGAGCACATTGGCAAAGCAGGAGATGACTTCATCAAAGTTCCTGGGGGCATAGGGCAGAGAAGGAGGGCTGAGGGGCTGCTTCTTCCACAGGGCTGTAGATCAGAACCAGGCCCTTCCTCTTTTCATACCACCACCCTGTGAGCTCATCCATCTCTGCTCAGAGCTCATCTGGTTCCTCACCATTTATTTCCAAGGTACCACTGAAGGGATCTTTCCCAAAAAGGAAGAATAAGCCCATGTTGTCTGAAAGTGTGAATTAAAAAAAGGCTGTCCAAATCTGGGGCATCAGCTGGGGCCCCCTTTTACTGTCAGGGAGATCCGCACAACCTCTCTTCACCTCTCCAGGTCAACTGAGAATAACAGAAGTAACCACTACACATCCTAAGGCTGCTATGAAGATACAAGACAATCCAAGCACGATGGATAATATGCAGGAACAATTCAAAAAAGGGAAATAATAATAGGACTGACTGCTGACATTTATTGAGAATGTTATTTACTATCAATTATACTTTAAATACAATATTTAATAAGCACTACCTTGATTAATTATCTTGGTGATCCTATGAAGTAGGTCCTTCTCTTATTCCTATTATGCAAATAACAAAACTAAGGTACAGAGAGAGTATTAAATAATTTGCTCAGAGTCTCACAATTAGGAAGCTCAGAGCCAGAATTCAACTGCAGGCAGGCTGACACAGAAGCCCACTCTCTTGGCTACGCTCATATTATTAACTTGCTGCGCCATGTGTCCGGGCCACCCCCACCCCATGTGTTACATGAACGGGGGCGGGTCAGGGAAACCATGCTTGGCTCTTCTGCTCAGGTGTTTGGGAGGCCAGGCCATGCTGGGTACCTGGTGAATTCTTCGAATCTCTTGAAGGCGACCATGGCCCCCAGCCGCTGGCACAGAGGGGAGAAGCCACTGTCCATGAAGAGCTCGGTGCTGTGCCTCAGCAGGTCAGGGTTGGTGACACTGATGGGCATGGCCATCCTGCAGGAGGACGGGAAGTGAAGTCATGAGGCCTCTGTTCGCAGATCTGGCCTCAAGAGCTGTTCCTGCCCTGGAAACTTCAGTGAGCCAGACCAGCAGTAGAGCCCCCGCAAAATAGGTGCTTAAAATTGGGGGTGAAGGGTACAGAGGTCAGGGCCAGGGATTGAGGACTAAGAGCTCGACATGTAAGAGAATGAACGAACAATGCTTGCATACAGGCAGGAATACGTGTCCAGCCCCAACATAATCCCCAGGAAAATCTGAAGTAGTGAACTCAGCACAGAGAATGAACACTCTCAGCATCAGTTTCTCCTGGAGAACCTCAGCCCTGGGAGCGGGATGAGGGGCAGGCTTGTTGAGTGACACTCCAGGCCTCTGCTCCCCTAAGCCCTCTCCCAAGCCATCACACCTGCCCTTGGGACAGGGCCAGAAACCAAACCTGGCCCCAAGGCCAGCAGCCCATTATAGTTCAGCCGGCCACTGCTCCCAGGACTCGCTGCTCACCAGGAGCAGATCCAAGTGGGCCATTTGGGGTCATTAGAACCAGGTCCTAGAATCAAACAAGGAGGGGTTGTTTATCAGATGGGGTATAGACTAGAGTCAACAGAGCAGGCCTACGGCTGCCCTCCCAGAAAGGAGACCTGCTTGCAAGGCTGGGCTGTGGATGGCGTCTAAGAACTTGAATTGGGGGAGGGTTCCCACCACTCCCTAAGTGATAAAAGAGGGTTATGGTGCCCTAGTTGTTTGTACAGTGTGGTTTATGCTGAGCACCTGCTTTCCCTGTGGACTCTGGAATTTGGGTATGTGTTCAGCAGAGGGTGTGGCCGTGACCAGCTCCCAGTGAAAACCCTGGGCGCTGAGTCTCTAACCAGCTGCTAGAGAGCATTTCACATGTGGTCACAACTCTTTGCTGGGGGAATGAAGTGCGTCCTGTGTGACTACACCGGGAGAGGACTCTTGGACGCTTGTGTCTGGTTTTCTCTGGACTTGACTCTGTACCCCTTTTTCCTTTGCTGACTGTATTTTGTGTCCCTTCACTGTAGTGAGTCACAGGGGTGAGCATGGCTATCTACTGAGTCCTGTGAATCTTCCTAGTGAATCATCAAACCTGGCGGTGCCCTGACCCAGGTGAAGCAGAGGCTGTGTGCCCTCCTGTTAGATACTACTGAAATCATCATCCAGGCCCTGTGCTCTGCACGACTAAATGCAGAGGTAGCAAACTGGTACGGCAGCATGGGCTGAACTCAGCCCACAGATTAACTTTGGTTTATGTAACATTTTTAATATATTCCTTTACATTAATTCCCTGCCCATATAGCAAAGTTGAGAATTGTAGATTTTTAAAGTCTAGATGCCTTGCTTCTCTTGAAGAAAACATGGAAAGGTTTGGCCTCACTGGCCCGTTTTTCTGTAGGGCAACAACCAGTGGGCTAGAATAGCACCCCTTAGACAAAGGCCATGCTCACAGCCCCTCTTGCTCCCGGACCTAAGTCCTGGCTGCAGCCCACATGAATCACTTGCTGTCCTCCCATCTGTCTTCCCCATGGTCTCCTGACCCAATTCACAACACACCTGGCTCTACAGACACAGGTGTGAAGGGTCTAGTCAGGTCCTGCTGGGAGATGAGACTTCATTCCTTGTGGCTTTTCCCAGAGTCATTTTAGAGTAGGGTTGTGGGGCAGCTGCAGGTGGGGTGTTCTCTGAGGCCACAGGCCCCGAAGTTTCTGGCACTTCCAGCTGATAGCAACAGCAAGAACCTGAGAGAGTCAGGGAATCCCTCTAGGCCATCGACATCTTTCTGGGTGAAAACAAGATGCTATGCCCATGCTGAGGGTCAGAAGCAATAATCCTGACACACATGTAGGTCCTTCCTAAAAAGAAGGCATGACCAACCCACAGGCTTCACAACAGCTGCCCTTCCTTTCCTCACCTAGTTGAATTGCAGAGACAACGAAATCGAAAAAGAATTCTCCTCAGGGGCAGACAAATCAAAAGTTCTCACACCCTACCTCCCACAGTCCCCAAAATGATTCCAGGCCATAAGCAATCAGTCCCCTTTTCTCTTCATGGGGCAAAATGTCACAATTCTTTTTTTCCCCTGGAAACAAGGGTAAAAATAAATGATAAATATGAAAGGAGGTGCCCCATGGGGAAGTACTGCTTTCCTCATCCATAACAGAGCAACACCTTTGTTCTTGAAACCAAAGGAAAGAGAAACATTTTTTTAAATCCCAAAAGAACAGAAAATTCCCAGCTTCAAGAAAGCATGGACCCTGTTGCCCGTAGAGATACAAAATCTGATCAACTCAACACCTAAATCATGACGAGACCATTCTAGCCACAAGCAAGGCCTTTGGGAACTCCCATGAGAACCAGAAACAGAAGGATGATGAGGAAGTGAATGAGAACGTGCCACATCCCAAGTAGACATATTGCTTTAGTAGAAGGTACCACACTCTACCTGATCAGAGTGGTACTTCGGGTCCTGAAATAAGATGGATTAGAAAAGAGACGATGAGTAAGCAACAAAGACATACCATGACGTCCCCAACTGAGAATATAGTGGGGATCCAGAAAGACCAACACATGTACCCCTGCTGCCAGCTCTGGAGGGCCCTCAAATGCTGTGGAAAGAACTCTGAAGTGAAAGCATGACCTGGGCTCATATTCCCATAATTTGGAAGTGAAGTACCTAGGGCTCATCTACATAATGAAGATGAGAACAAATTTTTGACTGACAGATGGTGAGGGGTGAATGAAATTGAGTGTGGAAGCACTCATTGGAGGCTTGACCAATGGGGTGCCAGGGGGACAATGACATTGGTATCAGACATCATCATCACAGGGATCCCTAACTTACATCAACAACTTTCTGTGTGCCAGGCACTGTCTTAAATGTTGCATGAGCCTCATCTCATCTACTTTTCAAAATGGCCTGCGATTGCACTGTTCAATAAAACTTTTTGTGATGATGGAATGTTCTAGAATTGTACTGTCCAATATGACAGTCACAGGCCCCATACGGCTACTGAGCACCTTAAATGCAGTTGGTGTGACTAAGGAACTGAATTTTTAATTTTCACTCATTTTAATTTAAATAGCCCACATGTGGGTAGTGGCTACCATACTGGACAGTGCCAGGTGTATGAGGTAGACATCAGATTATCTCCATTTTGTAGGTGAGAGAACAGAATGTGGGAAGATGCCTCAGTGGGGAAGTGGTGTCCCCGACATTTCCCCAGCAGTGTTTCCAGACATACTTGCTGGGTCCCTCCAGAGACAGGACTACAGCAGTCAGGGAGAAAAGAAACATGAGCCACCCCCCCCCCCCGTCCTGGGTGTGGACCACTCCATACCGGTTCGGGTGGGAGGAGGGCAGCATGAACTGGAATTCCACCACACAGGTGCCATCCGGGAGCTGCCGATGCTGCAGGCTGTTTAACTCATAGGCAATGTAGGCCCTCCGCACATAAACCTAATGGAGCAGGAGCACAGGGGAAATTCTCTCAGAGGGCAGAACAGACTACCCTTGAAACCTGAAGAAATGATCTCTAAGTAGTCGTTAAGAGCAAATCTGTTCACATTGCAAAATGTTAATTTTTCTGCAAAGGGCTACATAGTAAAAATTTTAGCCTTTGTGGAATATATCATCTCTATCTCAACTACTCACTTCTGCTGTGGTGCCATGGAAACAGCCATGGACAATACCCAAATAAATGGGCATGGTTGTTCCAATAAAACTTTATTTACAAAAATAGGCTGGGGGCGGGGGGACAGATGTGGCCTACGGGCTGTAGTTTGCCGACTCCTCCTCTAGAGCAGCACTGTCCAACAGAAATATAACATGAGCCACATATGTAACTTTAACTTAAATTTTTTTAGTAGCAACTTTAGAAAAGGCAACAGGTAAAAATAATTTTAATAATTTCATTTCATCCCCAATACCTAAAATATTCTCAACATGTAATCAATATAAAAATTATTGAGGTATTGGGGCTGAGACTGTATTTTACACTTAGAGCACAGCTCAATTCAGACTAGCTGCATTTCAAGTGCCACTAGCCACATGTGACCAGTGGCTGCCATATTGAATAACATGGTTCTAGAGTTTTAGCATTGGGAGTTTTTTTTTAACTAAACAGAGAACACAAGGACTGTGTAGAGGTAACACAGCAGGGCTAACTGTTCTTCTGTGAAAGGCTTGCTTCAGGGTTGGTCTCTGGATTTTAGAAAAGTTCCTACTATGCTCTGATAAGAATGGTTCACGGTGCCTAAACTGCTCAAACATTATGATTTATGTTCAATACGTGCTTTCTTTCTAGGAGTTTAGAATTTTGGTAAATGCTAGGCAGGGGGTGCCTACATATAAAAACCCTGGTGCTGAGTCTCTAATGAGCTTTACTTAACGTGTATTGTCACAAATGGCTGCTAGAAGAACTGTAAGTGCCTGGAGGGCCACTAGAAGCTTGTGACCTGTTTCCTCTGCACTTCAGCCCATGTGCCTCTTCCCCCTGCTGATTGTTTTGTGTCCTTTTGCTATAATAAGTCACACACAGCTGTGACCACAACTATATGCTATGCCCTATGAATCTTCCTAGGGCATTGTCAAACATAAGGGTGGTCTTGGGGGTGCCAGATACATTTAAAGCAAGGACAAAACTCTGCACTTCTCAAAACACCAAGTACAAGACTCATCTTGAGTCATGGAGAAAAGGTTGGACTATATTCCATAAATCTGCTGAACGAAATGACAGAATATGTAAAGAACTCTAAAAAATTCTCTGACAGAAAAAAAATGATTTAGCACTTCATAAAGAAGGTGGGCTGCTGCTTTCCACCTGACCCTACCCCAAATAGGATAGATGCTTGAATAACAGGTGGCAACGGTGACCAATATCCACTTCAGGTGTTTACTCATTTACCTTCAAATTATCCTGTGAGGTAGATGTTATTTCCCCTACCTAAAGCATGAGAATCTAAAAGTCCAAAGAAGGAAAGCAACTTGCCAGAGGTCATGCAGCTCCAACCTTTACATATGCTGTTCCACTGATGGGAATCTCTTTGCTTCTCCCTCCTACCAATTCCTACCCACTCTTCAAATGCTTGCTTTCACATCACGTTCTTATCAAAGCCTGAGCTGAACCTCCTGGTAAGATTAAATCCTGCTGTCCAATTCTCGCCATAACTATATTTTCCCACTGCAGCCCTACCCCATGTGTAATTAAAAGAATATTTAACGTGTGCATCTCTCCAACCAGAGACGCTCCAGAAGGCAAAAACTATGGCTGTTCCCTGCTATATCTCCAGCACCTGGCACACAGTAGGTCTCAATAAATACACTGAAAATTGAAGACAAGAAAAAATAAGTAACGAAGAGCTGTAGTGGGTCTCACTGCTGGAAACAAAGTGGGACCTGTGGAGGATTCTTCGAGTTGAAACCAGGGAGGAGGTAAAAACTGCAGGCCCAGGAAACTCTGTGGGCTGTCATATACTCACAAGCCTAAAATGGTCTCCATGGAGACCCAGACAACCTCCTGGCAACAGGATGAGGGACTCACAGGGCCTAAAAGATGGCAGAAGAGGGAGTGGGGACCCTGAGGGACTAGGACTCCAAGATCAAAGGATGAAGAGATGAGGGAAAACTATCAGAGGAAAAGAGGTTGAAAACATAGGACATCACATATTTCCTTGAAAAGATTCTGAAAGAGCAGATTAAACACGGTGATGCCTTGACACAAAACACCCCTCAGCCCCTGAATTAAGGAAGATTGAAGCTAAATCAAGATGACTGAGCTCTAATTTGGGTTTTGCTGCTGGTCACCTCTTCTCTACCCAATCAAACAGGAGGTCATCTTAAATTGTCACTTAGGCCCTTCTAGCTATTATAGTTCTAAGTGGAAGTCTTTCAAAGGTATCTGATATAGGTGAGTTTGAAAGTTTGGACGAGGTGACTTGGCCTTGGTTCTTGGGGGTTAATATTTAACTGTGCCCTGCCTAGAAGAGGCAGGAATGGCAAATGAGATAGCAGGGGTACCAGCAAGGACTCTGGACTAAGACAGATCTAGTATGAATCCTGGTTCTGCCACTTCCTAGCTGTGTGACCTTGAACAAGTTGCCTTACCTCTCTGAGTCTCAGTTCCCTCCTCTGTAACATAAGGATAGTAGGGTACCTACCTTATTGGGAGAATGATAAGATCATGTTTGTAAGGCATGTGGTCAAGTGCATGGATGCTAGAACTGGCATGTGTGGTACTGTGCTGTTATATGGGCCTTTCCCACTTACCTCCAAAGATGCCATGCAGACCACTATGTTAGTATGATAGAAGAAAGTGGGCAGGACATCAAATATGGTCGTTTCTGAGAGTATTAATTTCTACAGGAAATAAGGGAAAAAAGGAAAAACAAATGTTAAAAAGTTGTAACCAATAGTCAGATGAGTGGGAAGAGTGGAAGCAGGGGCCAGAAGCAGCCCTGGGCTGACTGCACCTGGGGGGCTCCAAGTTTCAGATGTAGATTGGGTTCCTTGAAGCTTGTAAATGAGCCAGAGTCAGACGGGAATATGAAGCCATGAATCAGCCATGTGAGGTTCCCAGCTTCCAAAAATGCTCCATCACACATGAATTTTAAAAGTCATACCTCCCGGGCTGGCCTACTACCTGAGCCACTCCTGTAGCCCCCTTGGGCAGCTCTGGCCACACTAGACTAAACCACTGGCATTTGTAACTCTGTCCTGTACCCTAGTGCCAGCACACTGAAGACATGGGGTGCCTGTGTCCCCCAGTGCTCCACCTGGGCCACAGCATGTGCTCTGTGGAAGGTAGATAAAGACAGCCTCACCTTGAGGTTGTCCGGGCAGAACTGGTGGCCATACATGTCAATGGCAGACAGGAAAATGGACTCCACTTGGTTATGCCTCAGCTCGTAGGAGGGGAGGTGGGAAGCAATCAGGATCTGCAAGGGGAGAGGACAGAGGAGCTGGGTTGAGCCAGCTTTACAGGGGAGAAGCCAAGGGCTGGGCCCATCAGGTAGGACATGGGACAGCAGCAGAGGGGCTGTGCACAGTGGAGGTCAAGCATGGAGGGGAGGGCAGCACCCTAAGACGCCCATGCAAAGTGAGAACCACCCCACATAATCCTACCTGTCTGGCTCTGAGGGCCACTTTGCAGTGCTCGCTCTTGCTCAGCTGAGTGAGTTCTTTGAGGATGGAGGTCAACTCCTCTGACAGGGAAGGGTCTGGGCCACAGAGCTCATCCTTTGGGGGAGAAAATAGAATCCAAGTGGCTTGTTTCACAAGAAGGAAACATGCCAGCCCTCACCCTCTGCCAGGGGTGCAGTGCCCTGGCAAACCAGACAGCTACCTGGTACAGCCTGATGCTCATAACCTTACCCCTTTCCACTGTGTACCCCCCATGCATTCATTCATTCACCCATTCATCCACTCTAAAACATGCCCTAAGCACTAGGTAAGAAGGAAAACACATCTAAGTCTCACTGCATCACTGTTAATGGCCAGCAATTATGAGGTACTTACTATGTGCCAGGCAAGCAGCTAGACTCTTGACATTCATCTCCCCAAATTCTCCCAATGCACTGAGGAGTCACCATCATGATCCTCATTTTACAGATATGTCTTGCCCCAAGTATGTCAGGAGTGCCTGGCATATAGTAGGTGTTCTGTGAGTGCAAATTATGATCCCCTCCAGGGGCTGACAAATTGCACCCACTGACTGGTTTTACAATGTTTATCATGCCCACAGTCATGCCTACTTGTTTATGCTGTACAAAGGAAGCTTTGAGAGATCAGGACAGAGACCATATGACCAGCGAAAGCTGAAATATTTACTCTGGTCTTTTCCAGGAAAAGTCTGCAGACCACTGAGCTACCCCCACTCTGGGTACAGGGTGCCCTTTCCTGCTTACAATCAACATGATCACCAGCTGGTTCTTCTTAGCCACCTGCGCATGGGAGAAGATGCAGTCCAGCACCTGGGACATATCTGGCTTCAGCTGTTCCCTGAGGTTTATCACACACTTGTCGTAGTGGGCTACAGGGAGACAAAAGGCCGCAAGAGGATAAGACTTGGGGCACTGCCCGCCCTGTGGGTTTGTCACCAGTGCCAGTGGCGACTCTTGCCTTGTTGGAAATGGTGCTCAACTTGTAAATATCTTCGCAGAAGATCCAACACCACTGCCTTCATGTAGCCAGGGGTCCCACTACGGTATCTGGGGAGCAAAGAAAGGCTGCTTTAATGATCAACTCCACTTCTTGGGAAGCCTGAATATCTACAGCCAGGGCTTTCAGGATTTCAAAAATAAGAAAACTAATAAAGTATCTAGTGGCCTGCACCCCTTAATCCTGAGGCCTGGGAGGGATGTGTGAGTTGGTTCACTGGCTCTAACTCTAAAGGCCAAAGAGAACAATGACTTGCCCAAGGTCATACATCAAACCAAAGGCCAAGACTGGACCTCTGGATGGCACCTGCCCCGTCCCCAGAGAGAAAGGAAAACACTTACAGAACTGAGATGCTGAAAGGGGTCAGCCTTGCATGCATGGTTGAAAACAAAAATTTTCAATTAAGCATCCAATATATAAAGAAAATTTGGGGAAAAAACAAAGCTTGACATTTGCCAAAAGAGTTCTGTTTAAATTTCACTTCCCTTTTAAAATTAAATTTTAACCTGGATGGTCCCTAAATCATTTCCTCTTCTAAGTCATTTCTGAACACAGGGAATGAAGCTTCTTAGGATATATAACACTGAGTTTTAGAGTTGTTGAAACCAGCTTAACCCCACCAACACCAAAGAGCAACATCATGACCTAAAGCGCTTATTCAAATGTGACTAAAAATACACACACAACATAAGAAAAATATTTGATATTTATGTTCAACACAGAAAAATCTGCTAGAGAGTTCGATAAATTTATTTGTTCATTCCTTCTAGGTGTTTCTCTGAAGCTAAAGGACAGGTTTAAGGTTAACGGTTGAAGTATCCTGGGGAGGGATGCCCTCCTAGTCCTTGTCTGTAAAACTTTCTCTTTTTGGGGAATCCACACCAAAACTCGTCCTCAGCTGCAATCCTGTATCATCAGTATGAGTCCCCATGAGCTGGGGAGTCCCCTGAAAATAAGAACTATCTCCTACAGGCCTATGATCTCTGCATCTCTGACAGTTTCTAGAAGACAGTACACAAGAGCTGAATTAACTTGCTTGAGTCTTCAATTGTCTTTATAAGCAAAGCTTTCTTGCTGAGATTTTTCATGCAAAATGGCGGTTCTGTTTATCATCAGACTAGGTTTCTCTGCTCAATAGCTATTTAAGGTAAAATACAAATTCTTCATCAATTCTCCTTCACAATGATGCCCCAAAACCACAATGATAATTTGTATAATCCTTTGCTGCACATAAAGCCATTTTGTCACATTGTCTCGTAGTCAAAGCTGCTACAAGGACTCGATATCAGCACTTTATAAAAATCAATCTGCTCACAACTTGGAATGACTTATCATATGTGAGGTGTTTTTATTCCCATTTTCAAACTGGCAAACTGAGATTTACAGAAGAAAGTTCCTTGCCTGGGGTTCTGCCCTTAAGGATGACTATGCCAGGACTGTAACTGGAGTCTTCACACCCCACACGCTTTCTGCCAGTTTGAACTTCCCCTTAAGAGAACCCCAGAGCATCACCCTGGTGCAACACGCAGGCCGATTCAGTGTATCAACAGCACCCCACAGAGGGCCCAGGATTCACCTCTGAACCAACTGCACGATGCTCTGGGTGTTCATAAAGAAGACCTCCCGGTCAGCCTTCCGTTGCAGGGTGGCTGCGTGGCAGTCCAGGATGGTGGCTATCTGGACAGAAAAAAGAGGGCAGGTGGGCTACTCACAGCCATATAATCTGGTCGCCACACAGAAGTCACTGGAAGGACTCCCCCCACAGGCTCCCATGGAGGTCCCATCCAAGACTCATTGGAAAAGAGAAAATTTCAACCCCAAAGCACTCCAGCCACCCAGAAACAGTTCTGTTCATCCCACTCAATGTACTGCTTGAGGAATTCAAGACCTCGGAATGACAGCAATCACATAGGGACATACATACATTCATATGATACCTTGCTACAAATATGGACGTTCTGGAAAAAGAGAAGGGAATTTCCAACCCCAGGAAGTATGAGGGCACTGCGTGGGGAGGGGTCCTACTTTTATAATTAGATTGAATGTTATTGGCATATTATGTTTGGCAATAAAAATATTTTTAATAAATAAATCCGCAACAAGGACAAATTCCTGAAAGGTCCAAACATGTCCTTTTTTCAATTGGTGTCCTTAGAGTTTTGCTTTGTTATTTTTTAGTTGAAATATAATTCATGTACTAGAATATCCACCCCCCTTTTCAAGTATACAATTAATTTGGTGGTTTTTAGTATATTTAGATTTGTTCAGACTGAATGGGAGCTGAGTTACTAAGGAGCCACCTGGCCCGATGCCAGCACCCTGATGGGGCCAGGTAGAGGGCACATACCTGCTGGCTGGGGAACTGGCACAGCACTGAGGTGATGTTGCTGGCATACTGGGCCATCACCCTGCGGACTGACTTCTCCACAGAGGCAGGGATGCGGCCTGACACGCTGGTCATGATCTCTTGCAGCTCTAGCAATGGCAGTGATGGGTGTCGGAGAGTCGCCATGAGCTTCTGCACCCACTCCTTCAGCTGCAGCAGGGACCACAGCAACAGACTGAGGCCTTGCAGGGGCACGGGTACCACCACCAACCACAGGTTGCCCGACACACTCAACCCATCCAGGCAAGTGCACTCAAGCAGCTCAAAATCTGGACCCAGCAGACTCTGGGACAGTCCTGAGTGGAATGGCTCCCTGACTGCAAGGGGAATACCCAGTTTCCCCACCCAGGAAGGCCCCCACTCCTCTCTGCCTATATCCAGACAGCCAACGTGGTATGCTGATAAAACATAAGACCACGTGAAGGGCTAAAGTTTGTGGGACACCTGCTTAGACCAGACACTGTTCTAATGACCTTTATTTACATGTACTCATTTGATCCTCAGAAACAACCCTACGAAGTAGGCATAATCCTTATTTCCGTGTTATAGATGAGAAAACTGAAACAGACAGGTTAGTGAAGTTAACCAGCAAAGCCAGGATGCAACTCCAGGCCATTTAGCTCCAGAGACTATTAACAGCTGTTCTGTACTGCTTCCTGGCATCCCAGAAGTCAATATGTTGATGGTTTTTGAATGAGTAGGATAATGGTGCCAACTCCATAATATGGTTGTGAGGTTTAAAAACAAAATGATGCACACACTGGCAAGTGCAAAGACTAAAATAAATGTTGCAATGACAACAATCACAATTAGGAAGCACAGGATTGGGGTTAGGAGCATGGACTCTGAAGCCAGATGGCCATGGTTCAAATCCATATTTGGCTCTTTATGAGTGAAACTGGCAAGTTTCTTAGTCTCTCTGTGCCTCAGTTTCCTCACCTGTAAAACTGAAGTAATGAGATTTTCTACCTCATAGGTTGAAGATTAAATTACCATATATTTTAAGTGCTTAGAGCAGCAGCTGACACATAGTATGTACTTGACAAAGGTTGGCCCTTTTTACTACCATTATCGCCATGATTTGCTATGTTGAGATGGAATGTGATGCAGCACAGTTTTATCACTACTGATGTTGGGTCTTTCACAGAGGTCTGCGAATCTGAGAACTTATTTCTCTATAGAGTGAGTAAATGGGATGCTGGGATGGTGAACAACGAGTAGAGTTGTGTTTCTGAACACAGCATCGTCCCCTGTCTTTAAGAGGGTGACCCCCACTAACTCCTCTTTTAACTTAGTACTTGAATGTTCTCAGTGTCAAGCTGAACTGAATCCCAAAACCCAACTGTCACTTTTACAACAATTTATAATCAAAGAGAAATGTCAATCAATGTTTACAAACTGAGGAATTCTCTAAGAATAGGTCCTTTATAAAAACAATGGCGGACTAATCATTTTCTCATTCCTTACATCAATAAAGACCTCTGATCTCATGGAGTAAATGAGATCTAGCATGGACCTAAGGTGTGTGGAATACATACCTACCTTTTACATATGACCTACCTTTATGCTAAAAATAGGCTCTGGCAGACAGTAGCCGTTCATGACGTTAGTCAGGTTCTCCAAGACGCTGTGGAAGACCTGGTGCAGCTTCTCCCCAACAATGGGCAGAGTTTGCTGGGAAGGGAGCTCTCCTGTGAATGGCTCAGCCTGATGAGATACAACAAGAACCAGGGGTCAGGACACTGCAGCCTTCTGAGTGAGGCAAGACAAGCCAAGGGCCAAGGCAGAGCTACCAATACTCAATATACACAATACACTGAGAATGAAGCCTGGGGCAGAGGCAACAGAAGAAAACATCATTATCTGAGAGTTAAAACTGCTAAATTCACAACACATGTGGGTTCTCCAACTCAGCCCCTTTGCAGATGTCATAGTAAATTAGGTCCCCCAAATAATTTTGGAGGGGGTTAGACTTTTTTTGTTTTGCTTTGCTTTCTAACCAAGATTATCTTCTTATTTTCTCTATTTATTTTCAGTCCCAAAGATAAATGCCTAGTAGAAAGAAAATTTTTGAAACTCTCATACAAATGTACCTGATTTTTGTAAATAATATTTAGCTTCAGAGGACCAAAACATCAAAAGCTCCCCAAAGGGGCAACACAAACTTAATGTGCCCATTTGTCTATTAATAATTCAATAAATACCCACTAAATGCCAACTTTGTGTTAGGCACTGGGTCCCAGGAAGTTTGGGACATCTGTTCTGCTGGCCTGGAACCCTCAGCTTCCTGTCCCGTTCTCCCCATTCCTAACTATTCTGGCTCCTACAGTCGTTAAACAGCTAACTGGAGGGTTTCCTTCTCTACAATGTGATTCTGGCTTCTCCATATGGCCTCCTGCAAGAGTAGTCTCCTTACTGGACCTACTGAGCTGAATTACAAGAGCTTATTTCATTGGCATATATGAGCCTGCAAGGACTGATGGCTTGGCCCTGTCTCGTGTACCAAGCCCAGGAAATGTTTGCTGAAAAAAAATCACACTGCAGGCACAGAGACCCTCCCAGTGATTTAAAAAGGCTCAGTCTATTTCTAGCTTTGAGAACACCCTAAAGAGAATAATGAAAAGAATAAGAAGAAAAAGATGAAACTAACAGAACAACTGGAGGAAAGAAACAAATTGATTTTTTAAAATGTTTTTCTAGCTTTTTTTCCTAGGCGTATGCACTAATAAAATGGTAGAGAAAAGAACAATATACGTGAGAATGGCGAGCAATCTCCCATATGTAAGGCATAATTAGGAAGCTGTAAATAGTCATTAATAAGACCTGTTTCTGCTAAGTACTCTCTGTGCCCAAGCACATATGAATAAAAGCACTGACAGTGAGAGGGTAAGCCCTACAAACAACTAGGAGAAGGTCCTTCCAGGCAGAGGGAGCAGGCCCTACCCAGGTGGAGGGGTCTGCTTTGTTCAATTAAGTCACAGGGAGAATGGATGCAGCCAAAGAAGTGAAGACAGCTCATTGGGGTCTTGTAGGTCACTGGAAAAACTCAGGTTTCATTATAAGCAGGATGGAGAGCTGCTAGAGGAATTTGAGCAAAGGAGGACATGTTTCTGCACCCATCACACTGGCTACTGCATGGAGGCAGGAGATCCGGGAGCCTCCAGCTGGCTTGGCTCACTGAACAGGCAGAGGTCACAAGCATACCTGAGCCAGTCTGGGTGGCTATTACTGGTGCTACATACCGGGCGCACTTTAGAAGGGTCATCGAGCTCCAGCTTGGCTACCACACAGCCTGCTTCCAGCACGGCCCCCGGGCGTTTGATATACTTCACATAGCCACTTTCCTCCACGTTCAGGGCCATGATCATCTTCATCACCTGTTTTGCAGAAAGAAGAAATAAGATGGAGCCCACCAGGACTGGCCCATCCAGAGTCACCCTGAACTAGTAACTCTGGAGCAGGACCTGCATCATTTAAATAGAATGATTCCCTGGCAGAGTTCAAGTGGAAAGAACAGAGCAAACTAACAGTTATGGGAAGCCTGCTGCATGCCAGGTGTGAATCGTCTCTATCTGAAAAGCCAGCTGGGGAGGTAGATGTTTATTGTGCCCATTTCACAGACATGGCAACTGATCTTTCCTTTGGCAGTAAAGCTTCTCTTAGAAATACACTTAAATCATATTACGTAGGGTGATTAATATACATGTTCCTAAAATGTGGTAGAATTTCTAAAGGCAGTGAAGAGAACCCCCTGGGGACACTTTGTCAAATGAAGAATGTGCTTACAGTACTGTCACTGGCCCCTTTAACTGGTTTGAGAGCCCAAATATTTGGACATGATGGGTTTTTGTTTCTGCAGTGTGGGTTACAGACACTTAGTACTGTGCTCCTTTTGCTCAGTTAGTTCACAGCTTGCACGCCCAAGTCAGTCAAGCATGGGCTATAACTCCAGCACTCCACCCATCACTTTGTGACCTCCAGAAATGCCTTCTCTCTGGGCCTCAAGTTTCCCTTTTTGCAAAACGAGGAATAATGACCGTCTTGCCTCACAAGCCTCTTTAAGGAATTAGTATGATAAAGAACCTAACATATGGCAAGAGACCAATAAACCTTGGCTCCTACTGTTGCTATATTTTTCATTGTCATTATCATTTTCTTTGGCAGCAAGAAATAAAGGCCAGATTTGAATACTGGTCTCAATTGAGATCCTTAGCCTGCCTGGGAACAATTTCTTTGCTTGTATAATGGGGTTCAAATTTGTGCCCATCTCCTATGATTGCTAGGATGATTAAAGAAGGTAATTTAAAATGCTCAGAATAGTACCTGCCATGTGGTAAAGTGCTTTGCCAGTGCTGGCTTAAGACTTTTTAATAGTCACCATCATCATTAATCAGTTCTTACTCATATCGGGGAGGTGTGCATTTTTGATGTTTTCCCTTTAAATATTGCAGGGAATCTGGGCTGACCCTCATACACTAGCTCTCTTAGAAATTTGCAGCTGGTGGCCCAAGTGAGAGGTGAGGCCCATTTGCAAAAGCAATGCGGTATGGGGAGCGGGGATGCGGGGGAGTCCTGAGTGACTCAAGGGCCTGCTCTGTGCTCACCTCCATCTCAGCGTAGCTGTCCCCAGCCTCCACGTGGCCCCCATCTTCCACCATGTACTGAATCAGCTTCCCAGCTGAGGGAGATCTCAGGACCGTGGGATCGTTCTCCTTCTCAAATACACACATCTTGTTGCCAATGGTAATCCAGTAACTGGGAGAAAGAAGGAACAGGGAGGTGGGGAGAGACTGGGAGGATCATCAACCCAGCATGCTTGAGTCAGCAGTTCTATAGTCTTTTCTCTTCCTAAAGGCAGCCATGAGTGTCACTGTGTGTGTGGTATAGGGATTCCACTTTCCCAAACGTTTGACAATTGATTGGCATTTGACAACATTGAAAATTTACTGGGCGTGAGTTGGAGGAGGAAAGGGAGGGATCCTTTTATGAATGAAAATTAGTTCCTTTTACAGACATAATTCCAACAGGCATAGAGAAAACAATCAGTAAGTACTATTCAATAAATATTTACCAACCGTAAGACTTCACCTTATAACTGAAATGGGGAGAGAGGATGCCCCATGGGTGGAGCCTGCAATCATCTTGAATATTCTTGGCAGATGGAACTTGAGTTAAAAAGAAAATAAAATATTGCTCTGGGATGAATCTAGTCCATGTACCTGTTGATCTCTTCTTTCATGTATGTCGTATAGCTGTTGCCATTGTAGGACAGCAAAAGCCCGCCATCATTTAGCCGGTGGGCATCGATCTCGATGTGACAGCCATTCATGATGAGGACAAACATGGTCAGAGACTGCCGGGCCACCTGTGGAGACAGGTTCAATGTCCCTACCTGAATTCAGGATGCCTGTGCGTCCCTTTGCCCCCAGAGCACCATGTGACCCCCTTGACCAGGAGCTAGAGCTAGTGTTCACGGCAGGAGTGCCAGGGTGAACACCTTGCCTGTCTAGTCCTAGCCCTCAGTCACCCCAAGGAAGCAACTTACAGGGAGAGAAGGCAGTCAGGGCATCACACTTACCCTGTGGGTAGGACAATGGTTGCTAGCCACATTTCACCAACTGTGTGCCCTGAGCTGAGAGCTTCCTTCTGATTCCTACCTCCAAGCATCAACCCCCAGCAGGGCCATCCTGGGTGACAGGGAGAAGGGGCCTCTCGCTGGGTGAGGCAGCCCTGAGATTCCACCAACGACCTGGATGTAGTCTAGGGTTCTGCCCCCTACACTTGGCTCTGCCCCACACAAGAGACTTGGGACATGTGAGAGAGGCGCAGGTGGCCAGGACCTGGCCACGGCTGTGCCTTTCAATATGACATTCAATGTATGTATTCTCTTTCAGAAAACGAACACCCTAAGAAGGCTTCAACTTATAAAATATACATTTTGAGACAAAAGATGGCAAGAAATATAGGAATATTTATTGCAATATTATTTATGGTAACAGCAAGACTTAGACCAAACTAGGTAACTGATGACCTTGCAATGAAATATTCTAGACCTGCACTGTTGAATAAGGTAGCCCCTAGCCACTTGTGGCTATTTAAATGTAGATTAATTGAAATTAAATAAGTGTAAAATTCAGGTCATCAGTTACGCCTGCCATATTTCAAGTGCCTGAGAGCCACAGGTGGCCAATACTGGATGGTGCAGATCTAGAACATTTCTGTCCCTGTGGGAAGTTCAACTGCACAGTGCTACAGATACTGAACTGATGTTAAAGAAAACTTGTTGAGAACATGGAGAGACTTTATGCCATGAAAACATCAAAGCAGTAGAACTGTACTTGCACCATGATCTTAACTTTGTAAAAATTGGTGCATAAGGGAAAAAAATAAATAAATAACTGAAATGAGATTTGCTAAAATGTTAAGACTGTCTCCAAGGGCCAATACATGCTGGATTTGTTTTTTTGATGCTTTATGCTTGTATAAAATCCTGAAATTTTCTACAATGAGCAGGTGCCACATTTAAAATCAAGTCGGGGAGACCTTGGCTCCCAAAGGTAGCCAGGAAGCATAGGGTGCAAAAGAAACTTGGTTTTATAGCACAGTCCCATGGAGTTTGTCTGAACTAAGCCTAAAAATCCCCAAAGTTGAAAGTTCAATGTGTGCTTGGCAGTATTAAAAAAAGAAAACAAAAATTCTGTCTCAGAAGCAGACTTGAACTCCATTTTCTTTTCTCTCCCTAGAATATGAGGCTAAAAAGTACCAGGAAGGCTGCAGTTCCTGGGGACACTTTGCTCCCTACAGCTCACCCCAGCTCAGACCTGGGACCTCATCCTACATCTACACTTCTCAGATACTGTCATTCTCTGCTGAATTGACCTCAGATGGTATGGAAAAGGTAACTGAAAACTTCCACCAGGGGAGAGCAACCCTGAGTACACTCCAAAGACACCACAGGTGGCATAAGAGGAGGTCAGAATCCCACATGCTAACTCCTGGGTCAGAGGCACAGGACAAAGCCAGTCTTACAGTCCTTAGGAATGGACCTGGGCACTATGCCAGCTCATCAATAGTCCTGCTCATGCTCTGTAATGGATTGGACAGTGTTCCCCAAAATTCATGTCCTTCCTGGCACCTCAGAATGTGACCTTATTTGGAAATAGGGTCTTTGCAGATGTAGTTAGTTGAGGTCACACTGGAGCAGGGTGGGTCCTAAATGCAATCTGACTAGTATTCTTCTAGAGGAGAAGGGACCTAGAGATGTGAGCACAGAAGGAAGATGTTATAAAGACACACACAGAGAGAAGGCGGCCGTATAAAGTTGGAGGCAGAGACTGGCAAGGCAGTCTATAAGCCAGGAAATACAAGGACTGCCCACAACCACCAGAAGCTAGGAAACCAGGGAACAGATTCTCCCCTGGATCCTTCAGAGACCAGAGGCCAGCCAACACCTTGATTTTGGACTTCTGGCCACCAAAACTTAAAGAATACATTTCCATTATTTGAAGCCACCAGTTTCTGGTACTTGGTTACAGAAGTCACTGGAAACTAATACACACTCCATTGTGCCTTGTGCATATTGCTCAAGCCTATGAGTTCTCAAACCAAAGTGTTCTGATTTTAGGGTCACAGGCTACATGGGGCATCCTGGGACCTAAGCATGACAAAATCCACTCCAGGGATAGTTCATCACAAAAATAAAAACTCCTTCAAGCCTCCAGAGTGCTGGAGACATCCAAGAAACATAGGCCTTTACCTTGAGAATGTATTTAATGCCTCCGTAAATTAATTCCACATCCACGGTGTTCAGAAGGGAATCCGCAGGGAGGACCTGGCCCCTGAAAGAGAAGACAGATCTGAGGGTCAGCCCTGGGAGTAAAAGAACTCTGTGGCCCTCCCCTAGATTTAAAAAGATCACCCAGCTCTTTGCCTTGCCTAAACACCAACACACCTTGCATTACTAAGAGCTAAATCTGGTTAAAAGAAACAAGGATCATCCCAAGGAAGTGAACATTCCTCAGGACTTGAGGAAATTGCTCTTGCTGAAGGATGTGAAATTTCAAAAGGGCTTTCAAAGAACCAAAGTTCATAATGGCTTCTTCTTAAAAGCTTCCATGTAGGAATCCTGCTGCCTACTTATGAAAGAAACCAGTTCACAGACAAATTCTATTACCACTCAAAAAGTATGATAAGTATGCACTAAAAACTTTTATCCCTTTATTTTCTTTTTGGTACTTTCATTTGCCTAGCACAGTGATTCTCAACTGGGGGCCATTTCTGCCTCTACCCCTGGGACATTTGGCAACATCTAGAGACATATTTGACTGCCATGAGGCCTCACTGTGTAATGGTCAGCACTCTGGACTCTGACTGTCATGACTTCCAGGGAGAGAGTGGACACTCTGAATAGAGCCAGGGATGCTACAAACATCCTACACTGCAACAAGACAGTCCCACAACAAAAAATTATCCGGCCCAAAATGTCCATGATGCTGAAGCTGAGAAACTCTGGCTCATCCAAACACTTAGCACCTGCCAACTGCCATGCTTGTCCTTTTCACTAGGCACTTGCTGATTCAGGTGAGGGTCTGGGAAACACCCATTTGTAGAGATGACCTATAACTGCTTTGCTTCTCACATCCACAACCTGACCCTGAACTCCTGTGATGACATGCCTGACTCAAATCAGCATGAATAAACACATGACTATATGATAACTGCTGTCTTGGCCTTAAGAATCCTGTCCCCTCACCTTTTGCGGGGCAGCCCAGGTTCCTATGAGGAATTTTAGAAGCAAGCACGTAAAAGGGGTTCACTGATCACCTGGTTACTGATTTGCAGCCAAATAAATTATGTTTGGACTTACTTGCCTCTAAGACATATCTCAAAAGGGGAAAAAATTTACCCTTATGCCCTACCTTTCCAGCGAGTGTAAGAAATCTGTCATGCAGGTTCTGAACTTCGCATCGGCCACGTTCAAGGCTCCGCACACCACCCCAAGCATGATGTCTGGCTTCTCAGCCTAGAAAAGACTATGCATTTAAGTATTCATGGTGACTAAGCCCACAGGGAGCTGGGGGTCTCTGCAATCCAGAGGTGACACACTCCCCACCTGAACTTTCTCAGCGATGAGATGATCCAGCCACCCGGTGTCGATGTCATTGTTCTGGAAGCTCTCGGTCTCTAGGAGGTTAATGAGATATTCCACAGTTGTCCTGAAGTCACCTCGGATGGACAGTTCCTTTAAAGCCACCACCATGTTCCTTGAGGAGAAAGGCACACAGATTGTTTTCCAATTAACATACAAATCAACAAGAGTTCCCACCAGGTTCCCAGAGAGCCAGAATAGCACAAACGGTAAGAAGGCCCTGAGTTGGGTGGCCTGGACCAATCTCGGCTCCAGCATCTACTAGTTAAGTCATTCTGAGCAAGTGACTTACTGCCTAGGCCTCAGTTTCCTCATCTGGAAAATGGGGAAATAACTCTGACAGGGGCTTAAGGATCCTTGAGGCAACCAATATAAAGCAGCCAATCTCATCAATAAAAGCTGCTATGAACATGATTAATTACAGCGATTATAATTTTAATTAACCACTACCAGTCACTCTGCCTCTCTCTTCCGCTGGACATATTCAAATTCAAATTCCTGTGTCCCTGAGCTAGTACTGCCCCGGGCCGTTTGCACGGCCATTCTGCCCCAGGTGCATGAGGTGCACTTGCAGACAGCTAACTCTGCTACCCCACCCAGGGCTTGGCAGTCACCAGCCAAAGAAACTTGGCTGGAAACCATCTCCCGTTTCCCAAAGGGGCTGCCTCTCCCCAGACAGGGTCTCTAGTCCAAAGGGTTGAAACTTTCATTTGCTGTGAAGCCACGGAGAGAGTGTTTTGGAGAAAATATGCCAGAACAAGAAGAGGCATTAGAAGACGTCCCTTTCTGGAAGAGGAAAGCTTTTACAGCGTTCCTGCGTGCTGTTACAGCAATGGCCACTCCAGATGAAGCGGAGTCAAGTAAGGTGTCAAAAGGCTGCAGCTGTGGGAGCCAAATCTGCATCTAAGAGTTAAGCCACTGCACTCAGGGTGACCAACTTGTCTCAGTCTGCTCAGTACTTTGCCAGTTTTAGCACCAAGAAATCTCAGTCCCAGGAAAACCTGGATAGTTGATCCCCCTACTGGACTCTGACAGCAATAAAAAAAATAAATACAATATAAAAAAAGCTGGATTTTCCCCCCTCTGAATCCTGTTGAAGTTGCTACTGGTCATTCATTCACAGCATGGGACAACCCACAGGCCATTGCTTTTGGAGTGGGCTGGGCCGGCTGACCTCCCTCTCTCTCCCTATTAATTTTTATTTGCTGAAATACTTCCTAAGCTCCAAAGGTCTCCAGTTTTTACTGAGCATCATTAAAATTAATTATTCAAAGCTGGCAAAGGAAGCCAACTCATCAAAACACTAATCTCAATTTAATTCATGGCTAAGTGCCTTGGGCCAGATAGATTTTAATACTTTTTAAATGAAATATCCACAATACCTTTAGGATTTCTCACATTAAAGGACAGTTATCTACCCACACAAGAATGCTGAATGACAAAGTGGACTGGTTTCGACCTTTTTGTGCCCAGGTCAAGTCAAGAGAAAGGTAAGGTATGTTTCAGAATTCCAGGTCCCCTTTGTTAATGTGGGTTTCTCTGGAAACTACTTATGAAATTTAGATTAAGGAGTTTCCCACCCCACGATACACCTTTAAAAAAAAGAAAAAAGAAAAAAGCTATAATACTCAACACCTTTTAAACTTTTGGAATCATGTAAATATTCTTTGGATCTCCTTCAAGTTCAGCCTATAATAAGCTCAGGAGTAATGACCTTGGTGAGGTCATTTTACTTCATAGAGCTCAAATACAGAAAGAAGGTAGACTTTGTTCTTGAATTCAGCACAAGGTATTTAAAACAGGGTTTGCTCTGTGATTCACTTCCCTTGATCTCCAAACTTGCTAAAGTATTTGAAGCTACAGGCTTTTAGTTTTTTTAAAGGAAGTAAGGTAGAGATAGGAAGGAAGGAAGAGGGGAGGGAGGGAAGGTGAGAGGGAAGGAGAAAGATACTGACGAAATGGCCTCTTCTCGGTTCTCTCCCCAAGAGAAGCAGTGACCAAACTGGGAATCAGCAAATTCATGTAAGCCACCAGCAGCAGCCACGCTGAAATAACCCCACACATTCTTGCTGCTGCGAAAATTCAATTCCTGTACTGTTCCAGAGCTCGGCTTAAACCCCTGGAGCCAAGACAGAAAAAGCAAAATGGAAAAAATCATTACTCCAGACCTATTTCATCAGATTTAAATTCTAGGAAAAACCAAGAATGCCTGCTACAAGCAAAAGGTTATTGTGATCAATTAAACATTGATATTTCTTATCCTTAGGGGTGTGGGTTATCTGTGGGTGTATCCATGTGAGCAATGCATGTAATTTTTACTTTAAAAACACTATTAAAAAATAACAACCAAGTTGGGATGGGGGAAGGAGGCAAAGATACAAAATGGGTGAATGGTGATCATTGATGGAGCTGAGGGAAGGTACATTCTGATTTTATACTCTTGCACTGTTGATAAAAAAAATTAAAAAGAATTAGATTTCCAATTTTGAATTATGAAAATACCAGCATATAAAGAAACCCACTGTCAGCCTTACTAATGCTAACATACTGGTAGCCTGTCCCACTCTGAGTGTAATTTTGGTAAGCAGGGGTGGGGATGGGGGCGGGGTGGATGCAGACTCTCTCTCTGGGATTAGGGCTCTTGAACTGAGTGATGGAAGCATTAATTTTGATAGAGGTGTCTGGAGGCAAAAGATAGAGTTCTAGGTACCTGGGAACTCCATCACCTCGTCTGATCCTCCATCCTCCTAGGCATCTGTAAACAAGCCATCATCCCTCCTAAAAATTCCCATTTTGCTGTCTACCACCAGAGCAAGTTGTTTGCTTGCAGCCAAAGATCCCAAACTAACACAGCTGCCATAGCTTAATATTCTTTAGTTAAATAAACCTCTCTTACTCCAAGTTTCTTGAATGTAATCATGAAACAGGTTGTGAAAGACTATGGAGATGATGTGACAATCAACCATTAGTAAGCATGTAAACTGTAATAGATGCCAGTTGGTTAATTTTTCTAAGGTACAAGTAAGAACAAATCACAGACAGACTCCTTACATTGGGCCAGATTGCATTGACGGTGCAGAAAAAATTCACAGGGCCAGAAATCCAAACACCCAGGCTCTAGCCTGGCGGTTTGATCCAAAGATGGACGTGGCCTTTAGAGTCCATGACAGAGGTTGGCCATGGCCTCAGCAGGTCCCATGTTTGAGGCATTAGAAAAGTTTCCCCAAACTCTTGAGCTGTAATGTGGCAAGAACAGTGCCCGAAGCAGCAGTGTCGTGTAAGCGAGCAATGAGATGTATAAAGGGATCTTCCCAGTGCCTGGCACACACTATGTATCAATAAACCATGATTTGGCCCCTCCCACACCTCAGTTTCCCCTTCTGTAAACTGAGAAGCCTGGAAGTCTCAGCCTGGGGGTCTGACCCACACAGGGAAATTGGAGATGGTAGAAACACAGAGCCCTCCCCCCACAGCTTGCCTCATCTGGGTTTTCACTGGTGATTCTGGCTGCAATGACGTGGCCTCGGACGAGTGGAGGGTGGGAAGGGTTTTCAAAAGAAATGGGCGTCATCCCCCATGGTGACTCTCCATACAGAAGTCGGATATCCTTCAGCCGGTGCAATGGCACACCCATGGCAATCTGAAATAAAGAAACACATCCCACGACTGTCAGTCCCACGAGACCTCTGGCTCCCAAATACCGAGCATAGTGCTAGATGCAATGGATGAGGTGCAGTGAATGAGTTCAGCTATACTGAGAACTTCATGCACACACAACACTGCTATGTGGTGGCAGGAGAGACAAAAAAAAGAGAGACAAAAATCTTGACTCTGCAATAGTGTCAATGGAGAGGGAGAGGTGATGTTCATAAAACATCATCACATGACAAGAAAATATGTGCATCAGATAAAATTTACAAATTTTAGTGCTACAGAAGGTGAGAAGGAAAGGTGTCCACTGGCAGAATTGCAGGTTTTGTGAAGGATTCAGGGAAAGTTGGGCTAGAAGAATGAGTAAAAAAACCAGACAGTTATGGACACTAGCTTAGCCACATGATTATACTTAACATGCTGTGTCTTGTTATATATGACTCACAAGGTACACAACAACACTTGTGGAATCCCCTGCAAAAATGTTTAAGAGACTTTAACCAGGAAGAAACAATCAGACAAATCCAAATTGAAGGATATTCTGCCTGAACTCTTCATAAATGTCAATGTCAAGAATGAAAAACTAAGACTGAGGAATGGTCCCCAGATTAGAGACAAATAAAAAATGACAATGAACTATAATGTGTGGTCCTGGACTGGATCTTAGATTTAAAAAAAAAAAAAAAGCAAAAAACAACTACAAATTTGGGACCTTATTGGGACATCAGAAAAAATTTTAATGTGAGCAGTAATATTAGACAGGTATGTGGTAGCTTCAATGTTCTATTTCCCAAGTGTGGTAATTTTAACAAAATGCCCTTGTTCTCAGGAAGTCCTGTATACTGAAGTATTTAGAGGCAAAGTGGCATGACAAGTCAAAACATCTCTCAATAAGTTGAGCCAAAAACAAAACAAAACATTATACACACAAGTAGAGAGAAGGCAAATATAGCAAGGTGCTAACAATTGGCATATATGAGCATAGGTATGATATTAACTTACATTATCCTTTCAACTTTTCTAAAATATTTCAAACTAAAAAAAGAATAATAAAAATTCTGGTAGAGGATGGAAGGGAGGAAGAAAGACAACATTAACAACAACAACAACAACAAAACTGAGTTCTTATTAACACAAGAGTTCCTACTTCTGGGTCACAAGTTCTCAATAGGAGTGACACTTCCCCCAAGGGGGCAGATAGATACTTGCTCTTGGGAGTGAAAAAATCTTACTCTTTGTATGTATAAAGCACAGATGTATCAATAGTACCCAAACAAATAGGGGAGGAATTAGGGGGAAATAATGTCTAAAAAGGCTCCTTAGGGGAAAGGTGATAATAAAAAAAAAGGTGATAAATTCTTCTCTGGGTCTATGAATGAGTATCAGGGGTCCATGAATGCCCTGAAATTGTATAAAATACATTTTACCATGGAGAAGGTCTGTGGGTTTTTCCAGTTTCTCAAAGGATTACATGGCAAAGGTGAGAAACCACATCACAGAAGGTTCTTAGTCTGTGTGGCTCTCAGTGCTACTAATGTATTACAACAGTCATTCCTCAGAGACAGCCAGCCAACAGGAGCAGAAAGGTCTAATCTGGGTAGGACCAGGGACCCCACCCTGGGCAGAAGACCCAGGACTCAGGGCTCGTTCCCTCACCTGTAGCTGGGCAGCCGGCAGGTTCACATCGGCGATCATTTCTGTACAGGGGTGTTCCACCTGCAGGCGGGGATTCAGCTCCAAGAAGTAGAAGCTGCCATCCTGGCTGTAGAGATATTCAACTGTCCCTGCGCTCACGTAGCCTACCGTTTTGGCCAAGAGGACAGCACACTGCAAAGAAACAGAGACCAAGGGGTTTCCAGTGGTTTTCTCAAGTAGTTTTAATGGTGGTTTATTAGTTCCCCCATCAAATGCAGACCTGCTATGTGTCAATTACTTTGGCACCGCACAGATCGTTCTCCAATAAACCCATGCGAGGCTGGAACCATCTCCATGATGGGCCTCCAGTCCCTTCTTGGGCACCCACCCAACTCTGGCAACACAGACAATAGGGAGCTCTTGCTGACTTTAAGCTGACATGGCTTCCCCTGAAACTACCCCGGCTCTGCAGAGCCTACCTGCTCCATGAACTCAAATACAGCAGGTGTAGCGATGGTGGCAGGTGCCTCCTCAATGATTTTCTGATGTCGCCGCTGGATGGAGCAGTCTCGCCCAAACAGGGACACGGCGTTCCCATACTGGTCTGCAAGGATCTGGACCTCCAGGTGACGGGCGTGCTGGGCCAGCTTCATGAGAAAGATGGGGGAGCCTGGGATCTCGCTCTGCACCTGGTGGGAAAGGCAGAGTGGCTGGCTCTTCCTTGGGCAGCCAGGACTGGAATGGGAAGTTCTCCCAAGAGTGAGAAATGATGGCAGTGATGTCCATAATCTTTTTGTTTTGTTTCACCTCTCTCAAAGACATTACATTCTCACTGTTGTTTTGTGAAAATATATTGTGAAAATATATAATGAAGAAGGTAAAATTTCCCCACAATCCCACTGCCTAAAGATAATGTGCTGTTAAGAATTGGTTACAAACTGGTTAACGTGCTGTTAAGAGTTGGGTGTACAAACTGGTTTTCTGCTAAATTCAGTAACACACACAGAGAATGTTTCTTTAAACAAAAACAGGACCAAAGCATACTACTCTGTAGCTTTCTTTTCCTCCTACTCAGTGCACTTACTAAGCCAGCTCTCCACAGTAGAACCTATGACTGACTCTATCCTTTTAATGGCTGATATGCATTATAGGAATGCCTCATAGGGATGTCATCTAAAGATTCTTAAAGAAAGATGACATAAAAACAAGTGTTTACATGGAATGATTTCTAAGACAAATATTTTTAAAACACAGGTTACAATTACATTATGCAATGACCCCACTTAAGTGAAAACCAGTAAAACTAAATTGTATAAATGTCTATATAAAAGAATAAACAGTAAAAATGCTGAAGAGAAACCCAACTGCTAATAGTGCTTCCATCTGAAAAAGGGGGAGGTTAGGAGGTGACGGTAAAAAATAAATTTTCCCTTTTCTATTGTTAACATATCACTTAAGTATTTAAATTTTCATATTAAGTACATGTTTATATTATACTCATATAATTAAAAGAAAAAAGCTCGTGGGAGGTCATGCATGTGTGGGGGTAGGGGTGCATGGGAACTCTACATGAAGTCCTACCACTTAACACCATCAATAGGTTCTATGACTTTAAGCAAAATGAAACATAAGAAAACCGGTTTTACCATAGGCTGACAGACATAAACAAGGGTTCGGTTCTTACAGCATCTCATTAACCTTATAACCAAATGAAATACTGTTGAAGGAAACTATGTTATTTGAGGACCTACTGTGCTTTTGGTTCAATTCTACTGTGAATTAGAAAGTGCTCTAAAAAGTAAAGTCTATTTTGAAAAAAGAAACAAAAAAAGCTTTAAAACTTGTACAACCCCTAAATGTAATGGTGAGACCTGAATCACGCCTGGAGTTTCCTTAATATAAACATATCATTGTTAATCTCTGAACTGTGACAAACATGGCATAGTTACAGAAGATGTTAATAATGGCAGAAACTAGGTGAAAGGGAGATGGGAGCTCTGTACTACTGTTGCAACCTTCCTGAAAATATAAATTCTTTACCAAAATACATCAAAGGAGACACATGGTAGCAAAACCACTATTTCATATAACACTCACATATGACCCACAGCTATATAATTGGTAATTTTTTAGAAAACAATTTAATAATAAGTACATGTAAAGTACATGCTATTTAACAAAGTCCTTCTCTCCCCATGGTCTTTACCCAAGAAAGTAATTCAAAAGAGGGGAAAAAAGCTAAGTATTAAGTGCCATGTTCTACTATAGCAGAATTATTCTGCTATAATGAATGAAAACAAGCTGAACATTTAAAAAGGAAAAATGTGATAAATGAGACTATGGCCACAGAGGGAACACTGTGCAATCATCAAAATCATTAAGAACTAGAACAATATGGCAAAAATAAAAATGTTCATGATCTACAATTTAGAATTTTTTAAATGTAGAACGAAATATTGTGTAGATCAAATATGCCTCTTTAAACTATATACATGAACAAGGTCTAGAAGAAAACATAGAAATATTAAAATAGTTGCGTTAAGAATGAGATTGTCAGCATATTTTTAAAACATGGCCAATAATAGGCATAATGTTTTAAAAGTGAAAAACCAGCCACAAATAATTAAACAAACAAACTACAGTTGACCCTTGAAAACTCAGGGGTATGGGCACTGACTGACCGACCACCTAGGCAGTCAAGAATCTGCCTGTAACTTTTGACTCCTCCAAAAACCTAACGAGCAAAGCTTACTATTGGCTGGAAGCCTTACCAAGAACATAAACACTCAATTAACATACAGATGTATATGTTTTATGGTAGTAAATGATAAAATAGGCTAGTATCTACATATATTTTATGTATTCATGACATACAACCTTTTTCTTAATTTTCTCAATATTTCTAGGGTATTTAGTTCTTCCATGAGTTTTTTCAAATTATTGCAAATCTCTAAAAATTGTTTAAATATATTTATTGAAAAATTCCATGTATAAGTGAACCCATGCAGTTCAAACCTGTGTCATTCAAGGGTGAACTGTGTAGTTTCTACAATAAAAACCAATCATCTAGAAACATTAAAAATACCAAGACTACTAAAATTTACAAAATATCCCATCTCCCAAGTCATAGATATCTATAGTTATAAATATTCCGACCCTATATTTCTGAAACTATTTACAGACACCCTGATTCACAGACCTGAACATCTAAGGAAATAAATGGTACACAGATCAACATAAAACATGGACTTCTGCGAGTGAAATGTACAAATTTGCTTTGAAACAGCACATCAATATGCTAGCTCCCACAAATGTCCTCTCAATTGTGACAGAATAATGCTAATGGAAATCATATGGTGGCCAACAACTGAATAAAGACTATTTCTAAATATATGTGAAAAAATACACAGCAAGAACAGCTCACTTGTCTGAAGAGAATTGGGAAGTCCTCAGCACTGTCCACTTTTCGGATTCCTTTCCCTCCGCCGCCTTCAGAAGCTTTGATCATCAATGGAAAACCAATTTTTTCTGCTGCCTGGGGACAAAGGACAAACAGACCTCTTTAGAGGTTAGTTTCCACCGCTACCAGGACAGTGGGAAGGCAGTTGACACCCACAGGCTCTGCGTTTACCTCCAAGCCTTCATCTACGTCTTTCACACAACCCTGGTTATAAATGTCTTCTGGAACACTGATTCTTTTTTCCTGCTGCAGACTATCTTTTTCCCACTTCACTGTCAAACCTGGAAATGCACAAAGAAAGCTGAATCCTCCAAGGGTGGCAGAGACACACACAACACAGAAATCACAGGGCCTCTCCTCACCAAAGCCACTCTAGACCTGGCCTCTAGACCAACAGAATGCAGACACAACACTTTAGCTTTAATTAAGAGCTTTTAATTTTCTCAAGGACTGATTCAACCCTGAATGGGAAATCAAGCTTAAGAAATTCAGACTGAGTCTATAAGACTGACCATATTAAACTGAATCCAAAAATATCCCAAATCTCCCCTATGGAGTAATTTTATATACGAATCATTACGTTCTAATACTGTAAAAATTAAAAAACAAAAACAAACTTTCCATTCCAAATTTAAAATTTAATCTTTAGAGGAAAAAAATCAAATTGAATAGGAAACTCCTGAGACTTTTACTGTTTAGTTTTTAATATAGCCTAGAAATTCCACTTAGAGAAATTTATCATAAGGAAATAATTAAAATGTACAGAGAGATTTAGCTACTAGATGATCAAGCCTCCATTACTTTTAATATTTCTTAAATTAAAACAAACAAAAAAAACTGGAAATAACCTAAATGTACAACTAGAGAGGACTGTTAAATAAATCATGGTATATCTAATTTTTTGCAGGCATTTTAAATGTTGTAAAGTATATTTATTGACATAGAAAGATTAGTGAGAAATAACCCAAATTAGTAAATATAAGATCTCTGGTTTTTAAAAAGATGTGCCTTTAAAAAAGGCAGGAAAGGTAGACAGATAGCTTAAAATACAACAAAGTTCAACACCAGGTCATAGGATTATGGATGATTTCTGTTTCTTTTTTGTACTTCTCATATTTTCTAAGTTATCTACAATAAAATTATATCACTTGTTTAATCTACCTTAAAATTTTTAAATGAAAGAATAAAAAAAGAGCATATTCCCTGTCACCCCACCTGCTCACATTAGCAAGACTGAGCCAAGGAGACTCCCAAAGTGAAGCTTGCGGCCCCTTACCACTTCCACTCCAGGACAGCGTGGGAATCTGCAGCGTCTGGGCCACGATGGTGGAGGCGATCTTATCTCCAAGGGCCCACATAGCCTCACTGGGAGGGCCTGAGGGATCAGGGACAAGGGAGAAGTCAGAATCAAGTCAGCCACAAAACCCTTGCAGCTGAATGCCAACCAAGTGAAAGAAAAGTATTCAAGTCCCAGCTCTCAAGTTTACTGTAAAGTCAAGGAAGAAAAAAATCTGTTAAGTCTGCTACTTCATCAGTCAACTTTCAACACATGTAGATTGTAAACCTGGTCTGACTTATAATCTAAGCTGTAAAGCATACACAAAACTCGAAGGTAAAAAGTTAAACCAAGGGGGCAAACTAGCATCTTAAAAAACTAGATTATGGTGGGCAAAATTTTCCTATAATGAGCCACATAAAAAATATTTTCAGCTTTGTAGACCTGCTGGTCTGTCACAAATACTAAACTTTGCCAGTGTTGGGCAAAAGCAGCCATATACAATACATAAATGAATGGCCAGGGCCATGTTTCAATAAAACTTTATTTACAAAAGCAGGCTAGATTTGGCCTATAGGCTGTAGTTTGCCAGCTTGAGGGCTGGACCATCAACCTCCAGAGGAGCTAAAACTAAAGGATAAAAGAGTCTTGTGTGACAGTCAATCAAAGCTATCAGCTAGTAAAGGTCACCAGACCGACCCGTGGTATATCAGGTGTTGATTGAACTGAGCTGCTTCATACAAAAGTCTGTGTTATTATGGATGATAATTCCCCTAAAACATGAAAGGAAGTCAGATAATATAATTGCACAAAGTTTACAATTACAAGTTAAAATCTTGAAACAAACAGATGTCATAGATAATAAGTATCCTTTATTTAATAAGTAGTAAAAATGAGGAGCGCTGGTCCCAAGGGGTGAGGGCATTCCGAAGGCCTGAGAACAGCCCAAGGAAAGCTGTGGCCTCATCAGAAATGTGACCTTTAAACCTAGTGATAACTCTGGATGTGGCTGGTACATCACTCAGTACCAACAGGAACACTAGCAGAAGTCTGCTTGTCCCAGCATCATTCCACTGTGGTAATCATTATAACGGCTCCTATTTCTCTGGGCTGGCTGACCTACCCAGGTGACCTCCTATTCACAGACTCGCTTGCTCATGACCATGAAGTTGTGAGTGGAAATACTGAAGTGACCCCCACCTTACAAAAAGGCAATCTGACCAGGGGAGTGTTCTATCAACACCCCAATTCCCATGTATTTGATGGAGACATACTCTACCTAAGAAAGCAATCTTGTACTTGCACAGGAGCTCCGGAAGTTTGGGGTTTTCAGAAGCATGGCCCCAGCCGGCCCACACTGCCTGCAAACACAAAGAGGCATGAACAAAGATATTCCTTCGAGAACCCGCCTCTCGTCGCACACCAAAAGCTCTTTGCCAGGTCATATCAGTCTTGGAATCCAGAGTCTCACAGGACCTGGCTTCTCTGCCCCTTCCGAATTGCAGAACTGAGCTGCTCCAGAGCTCAGGGCATCATCTGCTGTGGGCAGACTGGGGTGCCCCATCCAACTTGCCTGCACGGGGATTCTCTTGGCAATGTCCACAATCAGCTCCACGTTGGCATAATTGTTGTTGTTGGGCCCTCCTGGGACAGGAACGTACTGATCTGCCATCTTGATATACTCTGGAATTAAACATGAGAGAAAAGGAATGAACAACAGAGAGATGGAGTCAACTGTAGGAAATCTGTAAGACATGACCGCATTTAGCATTGAAAGGACAATGCTAGGGCAACAATGGACAAATGTGTATGATAATTAGAAGAAAACTAAATATGACTTTAATTATATAAAAATATATGCATGCCTGGACCAGGCCTGGAAGGGAATGAAAAAGAAGGAAGCAAGCTATCAGGATAGTGGGTATTTTTATTCCTATTTAAAGTTTATCTTAATATCGTTTAGCCATTAGACAATTTAATGCTTATTTTTCATCGTGATAAAAATAGCATAAAATTTATCATCTCACTCATTTTCGGAGTGTCCAGTTCAGAAGTGATAAGTATATTCACATTGTTGTGAAACAAATTTCCAGAAATTTTTCACAAATTTGAAACTCTGTACCCATGAAGCAACAACTCCCCTTTCCCTCCTCCCCGACCCAGTAGCCACCTTTCTTGTCTTTTATGATTTTGACCACTCTGTGGACCTCATATAAGCCACTCTGTGGCTTATTTTTACAAAGCATAATGTCCTAAAGTTTGCCCATATTGTAGCATGAGACATTAATTCTTTCCTTTTTGAAGCTCAATACAATATAATGTTTTAAGCCACAAATTCCATTTGAAAAAATGTGTCCTAAAAAAAAAAATCACTGGTGACAGGGACCTCTCTTCTGCCTCTACCTGGGCCATGAGCCCTCCTTTGCAGCCTGCACATCCCCACTAGTCAATCCCCTAGCTAGTCAGCCTATACCTCAAAAGGGCCAAGACCCAGCAGTACAGCCAAGTAACCAAGAGAATGTCCATCTACTCCTCCAGGTCTGTGAAATCGGCCACATGTGCCAATAAATATGCCCACCTAAGCTTCCATCATGATCCTCCTCAGGCTACCTCAGCCCCCTGCATTCATTAAAGCTGGAGACTGGGGCTGCCACCCAATACACAGTTCATGGCCTGGCACTCCCAAAATTCCCAATAAACACACATTGATGAATAAAAATAAACGAAAGAAAGAACGAACAAATGAACAAACGAATGAACACACACTGGGAAGGTCCCAGAAATTATAAAATAAGAAATCAGATAAGCACTTCCTCCTCACAGAGTTTTACTCTAACGTTGGAGAAGATAAACAAGAAAACAAATGCAATAACTACAGACTGTGGTCAGTGCCAGAGATGAGTGAGATGTACTGGAGGATAATAAGAACTGAACGTTGGGGCAGAAAGGGGGAGAAACCTATTGTGCGAAGACCTTCAAGAAAAAGCACTATCAGCAGAAGGTCCAGCACATCCCAAGACTCTGCAATGGGAAACAGCAAGCTTACTCTAGGAACCAATAAGGCCAATATGACTTGGGACCTGGGGATGGAAGGCAAGAGACATAAGATAGGGCCAGGAGGCCAGCAAGGGCCTAATTGTATGTGGCCTTAATTGGCCTGAGTGAGGATCTGGAATGTTGATCTAAGCATGATGGGAGACTCTACAGGATAAGGCTGTGGACTCAGACAGCCCTGGGTTCCAATCCTACCTATGTCATGTCATAAAGTAATAATAAATGGAGCCACTTTAAAACGGAGCCAGAGCTGCCATGCCACAGGAACTGCCTTGCACGTCTTATGCCTTAAATTTTTAGAATGTTAAAAAGGGCAAAAAAAGCAGCATTATCCACGGTAGCCAAGACATGGAAGCAACTAAAGTGTCCTACAATAGATGACTGGATAAAGAAGCTGTGGTACATATATACAATGGACTTGCACAACACAGATGGACCTCGAGATAATCATGCTAAGAGAAAAAAAGCCCGACAGAAAAAGTTGAAAATCACATATCACTTATGTGTGGGATATAAATCTAAAAGCAACAAATGAACAAGACAGACAGAGACTCATGGACATAGACAATGGACTAGTGGTTACCAGAGGGAGGAGAGAGGAGGAAGGTAAATGGCGTAAAAGGGGTCAAATATGTGGTGACAGATGGAGATCTAACTATGAGAGGTGAACACACAATGTAAATATATATATATATATATATATATATATATATATATATATATATTTATTTATTTATTTATTTATTTATTTATTTATGCCTTACTGTTAAAATGTATGACTGAAACTTGCTGGATTTCATTAACCAATGTCACTATAAAATAATTAATTAATTTGAGGGGGGAAAAGGGGTAAAAATAACCTTTGGACTGGGACTAGAGCAACATTGTGTCCCCCAAAAAAACTACTTGTGAAGATTATAAGACAGCAGTTATGATTAATGGACTGAAAATTAAAAACACTGTTTAGAATTAACGTCATGTTGTTATCTGCACCAATAACGATGCCTTCCTTCTGATGATATAATTGTTCCTCTTTCCTTTCTCATTGCTTTTGTCTCCTAATCCGAACATTATTTGGGCTCCTGCCTGAATCAGGCCATCCTAAACAGTTATTCTTATTGATCTCAAATAAACGCTTTTTACTTATCACTTTGAAAGGCCTTTTTATTTTTAAGTTAACAGTCACATACCACTTGGATGACCCTACACCAAGTGATTGATGTCCCTAGACCTTAACTGTCTCATCTGTAAAATAGGGCTAACGATCAAACCTATCCTCACTGTTCATTGTGAGTTAGCTGCATCTTTGTAGGGCAGAGACCAGGGCCTGTGCCCAAGGAAGTTGGGGTGGGAGTGGAGAGGTTCAGGGAACGGGGCTGAGGTTGGTGTTGCTGGGAATGGCACTGCAATCTCTGAAGCATTTAAGAAAGGGTTGATGGGACCTGAGCTGTGTTTTTAAAAAATCAGTTTGGCTTCTCTGTGGAGAAGTGTCTATAAAGAGATAAGATTGTTCAGGAAAAGAAGCAATTGTCCAATATTTATTTATAGAATGGTCTAGGCTAATAAAGAAGGTTAAGTGAATAGAAAAATGAACAGATAACTGAAATGCAGTACATACATCTGCAAGAGAAAAACATCTAGAGGAATAGACACACCAATCTGTGTTAACATGGACATTTCTCAAAGATGGGATTTCTGCTTTGCATGTTAACCATCTGCATTTTTATAAGGCACATAGGCCATTCTTGTCATCAGCAGACATTTTAATTAAATAAAGAAGAAAGGGCAAATAAATGCGGGCTCATGAGAGGTACTCTGGGGCTCTGTTTGGGGTCTAGAATGGATTTTCCCATGTGGGGTACAAGTGAGGACAGGTAAGGTAGGAACATGATGGGGTGGTAGGGGGAGGGAGTCAAGGCCCAAATACCTGCATTGGCCTTGAGGTCCTCTGGAGTCACCATGACTACAAAACGAATGGCCCGCTCATTTCGAAACATCTCGTAGGACCACCTGCGGATGGAACGCATACACTTCACGGCAGCAATGCCATTGTTGGCGATGAGTACCTGGATGGAGAAAAGTACATCTACCTGGACTAGATGTTGTATGCCACCCCAGGGTCTGTTTCACAGCTACAAAGCCTCCCGCAGTAATATAGACCACATCATCCTTTTTCATATTTTTACAGCACACAGCCCAAAACGGAGCAGGTGCTCAGAGTCTTTCAACTGCATGAATGAATAATCGGATGGATGGATGGATGGATGAATGGAATAGATGAATAGATTAAAGGATGAATAGATTAAAGGATGGATGATGGATGAAAGGATGGAATGGATGGATGGATAGAAAAAAGGAAGGATAGATAGATGGATAAAGGAATGGAGAGAGGGATGAGTGGATGAATAAATGAATGATGAATGATTTTTGACTCCTTTATTTGGTGTCATCATGATCAAATTTTTTGAGTGTTTCATATGGACCAAGCTTCAGTACAATGTATCTCACCAGCACTACTTCATTCCATCTTCACAACAGGCCTTTGAAAGAGGTTGTATTATTATCCCTACTTGGGGTTTAAGACATTGAGACTCAAAGGTGATAAGGCACTTGCTGAAGGTCACACAGCTAGTAAGTGACAGAGCTGAGACTTGAACCCTCCACAGTGTGACCTGTGTTCTGAATGAACCCCTGTGGCTGCCTCTGCATTCTGTAGGTTAAAGGCTCCAGATTTGGTAAAGAGGAAAGGCAGTAACGTTGGCAGGTCCCAGCAACAGAGAGTAATAGAAGAAACCTGGTTTCAATTCCCATTATGAGATGAACTTGGCTGTGTGGCATTGGGCAGTTCCTTCTCCCTCTGAGCTCGTCTCCATGTAAGAAGCTCAGACTGACCAACCACTTGGCCTGGTCTCTAAGAAACAAAACCAAGCTCTAGTTTTCTTATTAAAAAAAAATTAAGAACATGTCTTAAAAGCTCTTACTTATAGAGCAAGTCCATAATTTTAAGGCCCTTACATCATGTACTAATCTTCACAACAGCCCTGAAGGACAAATCTCATTAGAGATTTGGGATGCAACTGCCTCTATTTTACAGAAGGGAAAACTGAGCCCAGATGTGACATTCTATGAGTGGCCACAGCAGACAGCCCCCAGAACTCCTGGCTTAGGTTCAGCATTGTTTCTCCCTTTTCAAAAATGGCAAATTTTAGCTGTTTACTTTCATTACTGTCATTCTAGTAAATAGGTCTCTTCTCCTCTAAGAAGCTGTAAACCTTGGGAAGGTGGGGCTTCCCTTCCAATAACCTAAAAATCCTTGCACAAAGGCACCTCAGGGTCCTTTGGAGAGCCTCCTGACCTTCTCAGAGGCCTCAGTCTCCTCCTCTGTGAAATGTAGTCATGCATGCATCTGCTGCTTCAGGCTGCCATGAGGGTGAAAATCTTAAAAAGTCTGGCATCCAGCACTTAGCAAGTGCTTGTTTTCTCTCTGCAGCCTGAGTACTCAGCCTGAAGCTGGTTCTCCCACACCACCCAGCCCCATCCAGAGTACCAGGAACCCATCTGTACCTTCTCAATGACCTGATTCCCCCCAAAGCGTGTGACAAACTCGGCTGGGGAAGCCACGGCAAAGTCTCTCTGCAGATCCACCTTCCTCTGTTCTCGGCCCCTCTTCACCAGGTGGAGTCCTGACATACTGGGTCTGCGGAGAGAACGGGACAGACATGCATGAGCCAGGAAGCCTGGGACATTCAGGGAGAGAGTTGGGTGCCTGGCACCTTAAAGCATTTATTTCAAGAGGTCAGCTCACAAATAAAGTAGGAGCGATCCCCTGGCCCACACTCCAAGCTGTATATTTAGATTTTTAATCTTAAATTTTTACTTTATATGCCCATAATTTAGGAACTCAAATAATACCGAAAAACTTGTGGTGGAAGTCTGTGATCAGGAAGTCACACATTCTAATACTTAAGACAGGTTAAGCAGGATTGATAACTGTCATGTACTTTTTTGTATGCATATATCAAAAAATTTTTTAAAGTGAAAACAAACCAAAAAAGTAAATAATAAAAGAGGGTTTTGCTCTATTCCACAACACAACACCAGAGAAAATCACTTTTGTGGCATTTACACATCTCCATAGTTCTGAACAATGTGAGTGTACTATTTTGTGGGTCATCCATCTGAGACACCATCTGTAGCCTTCCTATTTGGGATGAGGAATTAACGCTCTTACTCGGCCATCCCATCCATTGCTTTCGCCCAACCTCTCCTATTGCAATAAAGCCATGCAATTTGCTAAATTTACTATTTGGTGTTTTATGAGTCTGGGATCATTAGTCACAGGTGAGGGTTGGGTTAAGCCAGATTCTCCTTTATTTATTTCCTAGAGTTAATGATTTTTCACTGACTTGGTTTTCCTTGCATGTGTTGCTAATTCATCCCATTCCTTCTACTAGTCTCCCAGTACACAAAAGATAACAGATCATCTCCATTATTTTTCCATTGGTGACATCCCTCCTGGAAGACCTCTACTCTCCTTCATCTGGACTGGCTATTCTCTAGAACCCCTATACAACTGTCATTCTGGGACATTCCTTTGCTGACATCCTTAAATTCCCTTCACCTTTCCTCGGAGACTGATGCCTAATTTGGGGGATCACATGGCTCTCTCTTTCTTGGAGGACTCTCTGGTTTTGCTAGGGTATATCCTCCAATAGTTTCAACTGGTTAAAAAGATAGAACAATGGCAGGGCCCATGACAGTGATGCCCTTGGCATGGCTGTCCTGTCCCTGGCTGCACTGGGCTCCGTCGTCACTGCCACCATAGATTTCCTTTGATTCATGTTGGATCTGTTTCTTGTCTTCCATGTGTTGCTCTTCTTTGATTTACTCTTTTGTTTCAGTGGAAGACATTCTTCAGTAGCTTTCTAAGAAAAGATGTTCAGAGGGGTAAATGTTTTATGTCCAAGTATGTTCAAGAACCGTCTTTCTTCTGTTCTCACATTTGACTCTCTCATTTGGCTGTGTATGGAATTCTAGGAGGAAAAACCTTTCGTTTTGAAAGGCTGGTGCCACTGTGTTGTGGCTTCCAAGTATGCTAGAACCAGAGCCATTCTGACCCTGATCCTTTGTGGATGACCTGTTTTTCCATATCCAGAAGCTTATAGAATCTTCTCTGTCTTCTATATTCACAACTTCACAGGGATATGAATTTCCATCAATGAGGCTAGGGATCTGTTGGGCACCTTCAATGTGGAAACTCACGTCTAGTAATTTGTCTTCAAATATTTCCTTGGTGATTTCTCTGCTTCCTTTTTCTCTATTCTTTCCAGAAGTGCTATTATTTGGATGCTGAAATTCCTGGACTGGCCCACCATGTTATTATGTATTTTTCTCTCTTGTTTTTTATCTTTTATTTTCTGAATGATTCCTTTAGCCTTCTCACTCGTTCAGTGAAATTTTTCACTTCTGCTATCATTTTAAATGTCTAAGAGCCTATTTTTGGTCTGCAAATGTTTCTTTTTATGCATCCTATTCCTATGTGTACATCCTCTCCAACCTTGATGAGTATTAATAATAGTTTTTTCAAGTTCTCGTCTCCTAGCATGATTTGTTTCTTCTAAGTTTCCTGTGTCATTTTGTTGGTTTGTTTGGGGCCTGCCTCTCATATTAGAAACTATCCAAATGTTTGGTAAGCCTCAGTCACTTCCTCATGACCAAGAGCATGAACTTAAGGGTTCATCAGAAGTACTGGAATGTGATAAGCAGTGGACCCTGAGCTCAACACAGGGTGATCTGGGAGGGCTGTGTCTTGAGAGTCTTCCTCACTGGTCCAATTCCCCTGGGAGAAGTCTCTGGGTCTCCTGCCTGAGGAAAGACTGGCCAGGAGCCTGGGCAAAGAAGGGGGCGCAACTTCTCAGACAGGTCTTCGGGTCAGGGAAGGTTTTAGGATTGGGTACCTACACAGACCCTCATCCTCCTGTTAGGAATACTAGCCCCACACCCTCCGCTGTGCCCATCATTCCCCAGTTCCAAGACTCTCTGCCTTTCCCACTCCAGAGAACAAATCTCCTGCCTTCTGTTGGATGGAACTGGGTAGCCCCCAGACACACAGAGCAAGCGAGGGGATCTGGGAGTCTTTCACCCAATCCTTCTCCTTTTGGTACCCCTTTAACCCCTAACTGCAGAGGCTCTGGGCGCTGCCAGCTCCTGTGCCTATTGACATCTAGTAAGTTTTCAGCACTCCTCACTGCTTCTTGACCAATCTGCCCTCTTGATTCTGCTAAGCCACTTATTCATCTGCTTTCCAGCTTCCAAAATGTTGCTAACCTCCCCTCCTGTCCTCCCAGGCTTGATGGGTTCCTACTTCTTTTTTTAAAAAAATCTCTTTGCTGTCACTTGGTGGGATTTTGACAGGAGTGGAATCAGGCAAGAAACATTCAGTCCACTCACTTAATCCTGCCACAGGGTATTCAAGCTAAAAGCCACTTGCCATGAATTAGGTTAGCGGTTAGCCACCCAGAGGTGTGTCCAGAGAATATGTCGTCAGGTATCTTGGGAGGCTGGGGCTGAGTCCACTCAGGAGGCCAAAGCTTGGGTGAAAAATTGACTGCTCATAAGGAACATCGCCAGCGTGCTGTGGCCTACTGCCTGAGCAGGCAACAGCAAGGATGGAAGCAAATAAGCAGTCAGGGAAGATATGTTCCATTTTATAGCTGAGAAAACCTAGGCCCAGCCAGGCAAAGGGGTGGGTCAACAGGTCTGGGGCTCTTTCCATCACACCAAGAAATGTTGCGTGTGGGGGTTTTCTGCTATAAAAAGACTTTACATCTAATGTAGTTTCCCCATGGGAAAAAACCTTCTGCAAACCTGCAATCTGTCCCCAATCCCCAGAGTGAGCCTACCTGTCAGAGGTGAAAAAACAGATTTCTAGGTTAGAGGAAACAGAAATGAGTGACAGAAACCATCATGTTTATATGCTACTACAGGATATTTTCAATTAGGACCTTTTCCATTCTACTGGGTTTATTCATGGTGACTGATTGAATAAACAAATAAATGAACAAATGATTTCTGGCCCTTAAGAGAGCCTCACTATCTCCCCAAAATTGCAAGCATCTTTTCTTCTAAAACCTCCCAGATTGAACTGCTGCAATGAAATAGGATTTAGAAAAGTACTTTGGAGGATCAATATCATCTTGCAAATGTAAACAGTACTTTTATCATAAGCACATTTCATTAACAAGTAGTTCAATTCATTTTCAAGAATTTTGTGTTTTTTTTTTTTTACAAAAACAGTCTTATTTAGCCCAAGGGCCATTACTTACAGACCACTGATCCAGAGGACTAGACACCAAAATGTTAACAGCAGTTATCCTAGGGAAGCTGAAAGCCATGGCCAGCCCATTATCCACTGGGTAAGGCACTCAGTTTCCTTATCTTTAAAATGAGAAGAAGGTGGACCTTATTGAAGTCTGAGAAGTCAATAAATTAATACACAGAAAGTAAAAGATAGCATCTGGCACACATTATACCCTATATTATTATATCAGTGCAGTAAGGCTTGGGCCTGCTGATCTCTCAACCTCACCAGGAAAGGCATTAGGCCACTCCTCTGCCCAGGCCAGCTCCCCATCTGTGCACTCTCCTCACTCTGTCCACGACCTTCCCCAACTGGCTGGCTTGATCCTCTGGCTTCAAAAAGTCTGAGACATCCCATTTCCACACACACAAACATTAAAACTCCAGCAATCTGACCTAAAGTGCAACAAAGCAAATCTCAACCATTAGAAAAACACCATTGTATGACCTGGGGAAAAACCATTCATGGCCACCATTTTGATATCAAAACTGGTGACAGAGCCAGGTGCTCCATCAGGTGAGTCACATACCCATCACAGCAAAGTAGGTTGGTGAACACACATAATGCTTTGGGGGATGGGAGTAGGGGGCCTTTGTTTAAGGCCCTGTCTCCAGGCTGACGGCTATTTTTATTTGTTTTTGACAAAGTTGGAGGCAAACCAACAATGGCTCTGGAGGGCTGACCTTCGACTGGCATTTGCTTCAAGGCAAGTGTGGTGGCTGAAATATTCCATGGTGACTTTGGAAATGGCTTCAGGTGCTATCAACTATGCAACAGAGCTGTCAGCCAAACACCAAACACAGTCAGCTGCTGAGACACGAGACCAGGCAGAAGCACATTGGGAGGAGAAAAAAATATTCTGCAATGTCACCACAGATAAAGCACAGGGTCTTCTCCCTGAATCCTCACAGCCCTGTGCAGGGGAGGCCACCATCTCGTGCTCACGATGAGGAAACCAAGGTTCAGACAGGCCTCTAAAATCTAATTTTGAAGCGGAAAGCTATCTGAGGTAAATGAAAGTACCTCTATTGTCTGGACTTAAAAAAAAGAAGCACAATGAGAGGCAATATGTGTAATGCAGGATCCTCAACTAGGGGACTACTGTGCTCCCTGGAGACATAAAGCAATGTCTGCAGACATGTTTAGTTGTCATATCTTGACAAGTGCTATTGGCATCTAGGGGGCAGAGGCCAGGGAGCCACTCAACATCCTGAGAAATATCCAGGACAGCCTCTACCACAAAAAATTATAAGGCCTCAAATGATAATAGTTTGCAGTTGTGAAACCCTGGCAGACCAGAGCCATTCTCCTAGGCTTTGGATCTGGAATCTACTACTTATGACCTATGTAATCATGGGAAAGTTGCTTCAGTACTCTGTGTGTCATAGCATATCTTGCCTCACAGAGTGTGTGTTCAGGTTTCAGCACTGGGTCTGGCCTGCAGTGAAGAGCTTTAGCTGAGGCGTCTCTCTGCAGGGAAGCCATTATAAGACCCCAGTATGGGGCCATCAGGCTAGGGCTCTGGCATTAACCAATCTTTAAATCCCTTACCGCCCTTTTCCTTTTTACAATAGGAAGGTAACTGCAGAGAGGTGATGAACTAACATAAGTGAAGGCCTCATTACTTACATAAGTAAGTAAGAAAGGACTTTGTATAGCCCTGTATAGGCTGGTAACTAACTTTGAATTCATCTTTGGGCTTCCAGATAAATGGACCCATGGAAATGTCTCAGGACACCTGTCCCCACAGCACTCCTGAGATAACCACTTTGGCGCGGCCAGGGGTTAGCCTACTAGGGCCCAAGGGCTAAATCCAGTCTGCCATCTGCGTTTGTACCTCCCACAAGTAAATAATGGTTTTATGTTTTTAATGCTTGAGAAAGAATTGTATTTTGTGACACGCGAAAATTACATGAAATTCAAATTTCAGTGTCCATTAAGTGTGACTGGAATATAGTCAGGCCCATTTGATTATATATTATCTATGGCTGCTTGTGCAGTAAACAGCAAAACTAAGTAGCTGTGATAGAAACCAGATGGCCACAAAGCTGAAAATATATACTATCTGTCCCTTTATGAAATCAGTTTGTCAGCTTCGAGTTAGGCAGCAGTTTTCAACCCCAACTGTACACTTCAACCCATGAGAAGCTCTAAAAAATATTGATGCCCAGGCCCCACCTGGACTAATTAATAAACATGGCTGGGGGTGAGTATTGGGGGCACCCAGACATTTACATTTTTCAAAAGCACTCTCCTTGTCCCCCTCCGCCCCCCGCCCCCGACAACAGGCTAGGAAATTCTAATGTAAAGGCAGGGGTGCAAAACACATATAGATCCACAACCAGCATTTAAACATAGACTGTTGGCCTTGACTCTGAGCAGAATTCCTAACATCACTCATAATGGGGCATTGTGGAATTCGCTGAAGACCAGATCCTTCCTCCTTCCCTTTCCCAATTTTATTTCATCCCATTCAACTCAAGTCTCTTCTAAGAAGCCCTTCTCCAGCGACTCTCACCCACATGCATTTCTCTATTCTCTGAGCTCTGGCCCTGTTTGCACACCAAGGGAAGCAGGTTAGCATTTAATTCTGGCTTCTTAGTAGATAGTCAAGCCTTCAAGAAAGGATCCCAAATGCCTCTTGACTCCACCACAGATCTCTTTCACAAAGGAACTCTGTCATTATTGCTATCAGTTGTGCAAAGTTTGTGCTGACCTGGGACAGCACTCGAGGCCAGTACCTCCTGAGCACTGGGCGTCTAGCACAGTGCTGGGTTCCAGCGCTAGATGGACAGTCTCAAGACCCCTGGAAAGGCCTATTAGTATTAGTCCCACTGATAGATGAGAAAACTGAGGTTCAAAGCGTTGACATTTGCTCAAGGTCACACAGCTCAGTAGCAGAGTGGGGCTGTCTAACTCCCATCTTTTTAGCAACTCTAAGAGAGGGACCTCGCAGTGACCAAATAAAGCATCTTCAAATTATTATAAATATGATAACCACATGGCCTGGACCTGCAGGGACAATTCCATTTTCTTGCGAGTTTATTCTTCTGTATTAAAGTGCTTTGTGAAAGATATTCTTTTGGATTAATGTGTACAATTAAATGTGATTCAAGATTTATATGTTAAATTTCTGGTGTGAACAGCTTTATAGATCAGGAAAAAAGTATCCTTTATAGGCCACGTGGCTTGCTTTGGGTATACTCCAGTACTTGAGTGTTTTTGCCAGAGGAATTAGATAAGGGCTCCAAATGAGGAAAAAATGTGACCTCTGTGTTCAACAAAAGTCTGAGTACACAAGACGGACTGTGATCCAAACCCAGGCCCCCTGCCCCTCTGCAGGCCCTTTGCTCACACACAACCTAATCACTCCAAGGATGATCCTCCAAAGACTCTGTTAGTCTCCTCTGCAAAAGAACCAAACAAATGCAAGGTCAGCCTCCCTCCTGTCAGGCTGGCCACATGTCTGGAACATGTCTCTTGCCTTTTCTGAATCTCCCAACAAAGGAATTAAACCACTAAGGCCCTTTTAGCTCCAAGAGTCCTCACTCCCTGGCATGCTCAATAGCTGCACTACTTTTCTGTCCAGTCCTTTAATCTTCTGACTATTCCAACATTAGGAAAGACCTCTTAGTTTTGAAGTTGTGCTCTTAAAGTGGTAGAAATTGGCTGCCTACAGAGAGCCCTTTGGGCAACAGCCTGAGTGAGAATCCCAGTTATGCCTAGCACTGAGAGCCTCAGTTTCCTCATGTTTAAAACAAGGATGACAGCCCCCACTTAAGCAGCCCCTGGTGGTGTTGCAAAGATGGCATGAGATCATACCTACAAAGGAGTCAGTCTGGCATACTGAAATCACTTCATGAATGGTAACAGTTATCGCTATTGCACCCCATAGGCCTTGAATTTGAATTACTGAGAAAACACCCAGGTCTCCAACTGGACCAAGAGTTCCTAAAAGGCAGAGGTATGTTTCTCAAACATTTGTGTGCCTTCCTGCACCCAGATGCAGGCCTCACTCATGGGAGGCATACAGGGACTATTCATGGACTGGGTAAAGATATCCTGAGAAAATAGCAAAAGATGGGGGCAGACTTAGCAACAAAGCTGTCCTTCACTGTGCTGGTTATTTGCAAAAAAAAAAAAAGAAAAAAAGAAAAAGAGAAAAATAAAAAATAAAATGCTCATGTATTTGCTATCTATTTATACATTTCAAGGTGTATCCATTTAAAGGAACCCAACAGACCTAGTAAAAAGCATGTTAAAGTAAAGCTGGCCAATGTTTTCTGTAAAGAACTAGATAGTAAATACTTTAGGCTTTATGGTCCAAGCAGACTCTGTCCCACTACTTAATTCTGCCCTTGAAGCTCGAAAGCAGCCATAGAAAAATATATAAACAATGAGCGTGGCTATTTTCCAATAAAACTTTATTTGTGAAAAAAGTTAAATTTCATGTAATTTTCATGCAACTGACTAGTATTCTTTTTTTTTTTTTAATCTTTCAACCATATAAAAGTTAAAACACCATTATTTGCCTGCAAGCCATACAAAAAAATGGGCTGTGGGTCACAGTCTGCTGAGCCCACTGGTTGAAAGTTTAATGTCATTTAATATCAATTCAAAAGGCAAGTTACAATACAATATGTTCTGAATGCTTCAAATTCATAAATTAAAACATAAATTGCACGGGGGGAAAAGGCTGCTAATGAAACTGTTAATAAAGATCATGGGGGATACAGTTAGGGGTGATTTTTGTTCCTTCTTTCCGCTTATCTATAATTTTCTAAATTTTCAAAAGCAAACATAGCATCACTTTAGTAATTTTTAAAAATGCAATAAAATGAATACACAAAAAAAATCTAGCAGGTGTGGCTGAGAAGCGCACAAGCACAGAAATACCTACACTAACCTGCTCAGAAAATAACCTTAAATGTGATGCTTGCTCAGGTGCACGTTGATTCGCTCCGGACTTCATAATCACTAGGTTTCAGAGGCCTGCCTTCCCACAACCATCACCTTTGTCAAGGATAAGGGGAGGAAGAGGGAGAAAGCGTGGCCTTCCTCCAACAGGACAACATTGCAGCACCTGTGTGTTCCTGCGCGCCCTCCTCCAACCAACATCACTGCCAAATCGGGCCTCCTCCTCAACCGCCAAAGCCAGATAGTTTATGAAAGTCAGGCTCCGTCTCCCCACCAGATAAACTGAAGTCTGCATTTCTTTGGGTAGACGCAAGAAATAGGGGGTGGTGCTAAGAGGACACACAGTTTAACTTCGCAAGGGGGCCGGGAAGTGGAGAGGGCGCTGCATACGTTTGTAAAAGATAACTTAACAGTCATTAAAACTGCAAGTTTACTTACTTTACTTTGCGATCAAACAAACAGACCTTGCACTTGGCAGGACTCATGTTGACAGCCCCGCGGACCAATCCCACCGGGCTCGGGCTGGGATGCAGGACATGCAACCCCCTAACCCCATGAAGCAAACCCTGGTCCCGGGGCCCAACCAGGAAGCCAGATGGCGACCGGGAGGCGGAGGCGCGGTTCTAGAGAGCCTCTTGGGAAGTTTTGTGCAGCAGCCTGCAAGCACCAAACTTGGCGCTGCGCTTCCTCCATCCCGAAATGCCTCCTCCGCGCAAGTGTCCTGGGAGGACGCGCCCGCCCTGGGCCCGCCCTGGGCCCGCCCCCAAGTGGAGCCTCCCTCTACGGAGGGTCCCGCCTCCGGTACCTAGACTGGATCGGGACGCAGCCAACTTCCCCGCCCCGTCCCGCCCCGTCCCTCTCCTCCGCCCCGACCCACCAATTGCGGAGCCGCCGCTGACCTGGGGCGCCAGGCGGGGCCCGAGACTTAAAAATACCTCTTGGTACTTTCCTCCCAGCTCCCCAAACTGCAATAGAAGAGTTTTGGGATGGCCGCCTCCTACAGGCAGCAGCAAGAACCTCGCAAGCAATTAATGAGCTTGAAGACACACAAAATAGGGGTGTGTTGGACAATATGGGTTATTTAAAATGAGCCAGCTGTCACCACTGTGCCTGGTAAAAGGGCCCCGTTGCAAGTCAACTTCTGTCTTCCAAGTTCCTATTTTTGCTTATTCTTTCTTTCACCTCTGCTTCCAGGGACATGTTTGCTCCATGTCCTCTTCCCCCAGTGAGCGTCTAGCACATACTTTGAACCACCTAAGTCCCCTCCTAAAGTGAGGGCCTCCTAGACAGGAAACGACCCCACACAACCTATGACCCTAAATAAGCTCCTTTCTGGGGAGACTAACATTTACCAAGTGCTCTTTTGTGCCTTTGTCTCATTTAATCCTCCCAGCAATCTTATTTTTCCCCCATAATGCAGATAAGGAACAGTGACCCAGTAAGGTACAGTGACCTAGAGATTTATGTTGCCCAAGGTGACAGAGCAGTGACTTTGAAACCCAAGCAAACTGATTCTAGTTAGAATAAATGCTTCTCCAAGTAGTTATAATAAATAAAAAGGAACAAAACACTGCCTCGAAAACACTGCAATAATAAATGTAGCCTACTTTACAGCAAACAAAAAAATAATGTAAATGTTTACAAACAATTCCCTTCAAAAGGCATAGCAAGGCCACACCTCCAAGGGGGCACCATCTAAGGGGCCAGAACAGGAACAGTGACTTTCCCTGGAGCAGTATCAGCAGCCCTGCCTGAGGGCACTGGTTAGCTGTGCTCTAACAGCATATTAAATAATATTCCAATAATAGGTTTAAAAAAAATAAAACAGGTAAACAAATTTCTCAGTTCTTCAGAGTTCCTAGAAGGTTCTTTGTGACTATCTTCATTCCCTCCAAAAAAAGAAAGCCACCTTAAGCTGATTTTTTTTAAATTTCAAATGAAAACCAATAAAGTATTCATCCCTCAAATGACCAAAATTTAAATGTAACTACCTCAAAATAGAAAAAAAAAATTAAAATCGGGAAATGAAGGGTTTCAAAATACTCTACCCTACGCAAAGTCAGGGTCATGCAGGAGAGAACTCCCACCAGTTTACTTGCATTGCTCTAGATTTTTATTCTCCATTAAAACCCCAACACTTGTTGAACACTGTGGATATAATCTTTAACTTCTCTGCTAATACAGCCTTAGAGACATGCTAACACACCTAGCTTTACCCAGGGCTCTCATGAAGAGATTTCACTTAGATGGTTGGTCTTTCATGTTATCAGAAATGATGACAACTTGGGATTTTTCTGACTACATTATTAGGTAATAAAAGATGAGGACAACATCACTTTTATACAAACATCAATACTTGTGATTTTCAATGAAATAGTTCAAACTTGGCTGTACTTCTAGTCTTGTGCTATAAACTCTTCTCCTCAGACTTATCAGAAGCTAAATTTAACCTGTTTTTAATTTTCCCTGGTTTTGCAGAGGGAAAACCTGCAAACAACACACACACACACACACACACACGAGATTAACAAGAAAATGCACGTGCAAGTGACTAGCAACATGGTGGAAAGACCTCAGCAATGACTGACCTCAGGCCTGTCCCAACTTGCTGTGTGACCTTGAGCAAACCCCTTCTCTCCACTTCCTCTTCTTAAAATCATCACCTATAATGTGCTTCTGAGGCAAGTTAGCCTAGGGAAGTTCTCCCTCCCCTCCAGGATGGGGCTCCAGAATTTTTCCTTAGTCCTTTACTCAGCCCTCTCCCAGTTTTGATTGAGAGCCTGAGACTCAGGCCAGAGAAACAAGCCAAGGCCTGGGAGACAAGATAGATGGCCTTGGGCGCCTGCTCCCTTCAGGATAAAGTTCTAGAGTCCTTCCCTTGTCCTTTGTTCAGCTTTGGCTAATTATAATATCACCTACATTGCCAGTCTCACAGTCTCCACCCCCACCCCAGGAAAACAAAAGCCTGTAATCCAAACAACTAGGGCGACTCTCAGAGCTTGCCCTCACTTTTCTTTTTAGTGAGTACTTTCGCTTTAATAAAACTTCCTGCTTGCTGTTTGTCCTGTCCTTGAATTCTTTTCCACAGCTTAAGACAAGAACCTGGTCACCAGAGATCCAGGTCAGATCCTTCTTTGGACTCCTGCCCTGTTGACCTCTCCCACATCACTTTCATTAAAAGAATAAAATAATCCCTTTCAATATATAATGGGGAAAATGTTACATTAAGTATAGAGGAATGAATGATTCTTCTAAAACAGGATGCTGATGATTAAGAGGAAGGGAAAAAATAAGAATGTTTAGTCACTCCGCACCCTTAGTAATTTAATAGCCAACCTCCCCCAAATCTCAATATCCATTCCACAAATAGAACAATGAAAAGACAGGGATCCTTTTTTATCCGAGGCTCCCATAAAACATCTTGGGGGCTTAAAAGATTTGAAAATGGGGTTTCTGCTAGCCTCTTCCTAAATTGATATATGAATAAATAAATACATTATAGAACAATCTATGGCATTCCATTTAGGGACAAAAATATTTATAGACAATTTAAAGTGTTATGATCCACTCACTACTCAGAGCTGATAAGAGAAGGTGCAGATGGTGACTATGAACAGGAAGGGACTAGGGAAGCATTCACTGCAAGCCCACCCAGGATGCTACTGGGAACAAGGAGGGCAATGCAAGGTCCCAGGTGTCCGTCTGCTTTCTGGTGTGCTTTCACTTCCAGTCAGGGCCCCTTCTTTCAGACTTCACAGACCTTCACTTGCCTTCCCAGAATCTGAGGTCTGTGTTGCTAAACCTCTCTTAAATTCAACACTCCCAGAGTGGAAGTGAACAGTTTGGGAAATGGCAGGAAAAAGAGCCCGCGACTGTGTGCTGGTTTGTATTTTATCCTTGTATAAACCTCTCTTCCTCCTCTGTGGACATAAACTACCATACCTTAAGAGTACATGTCTGGAGGGGCTTGGGGAAAGACATGGCAACCAGTGAGAACTCTGGGAGATGCCCATTACACGAATAGCAACCAGGGGCCGTCTACTCCAGGCACTTCATCCCATGTGCTCTCAACTTGCTTCTGACGTAGGCACTGTATTATCCTGCTTCAATAGAGAAGGAAATGGCAGCTCAGCAAGGTCATGGGACTGCTCCGAGATGTGAACCCAGACACGTCTGACTGAGGGTCCTGGGCCTCTTTTATGGTACTGTGCTTTGCACTTAATGACAATGACTGCAGGATAGACACTGCTTTAAGTGCTGTGCTCATAGCAACTCAATTAAGCCTGACACTGGCCCTGTGAGGTAGATACTAGTGTGGCCTCATTATAGACAGCTTGGCCCCAGGTCACGTGATGGCTGAGTGTAGTGTAGGAGTCAGTAGGCCAGTCCTCAGTTGCCAGCCTCCAGCATGACTGCAGTTATCTGCTCCATCATTCTCTCTGTGAAAGAAAATGCTCTTGGCTTGTGGCTTCTCGGACCCCTACCCTGGCCTCCCCAAGTGCAGGGGCTGGGTCTCACCATCTACACATTTACAGTACCAGCTGCAGTGCCTGGTATCCAGGGTTGCAGTAAATGCTCCCAAGAGAATGAATGGAGGGGACAAACCTCAGTTTCTCTGCTTGACCATTTCATCTTTTAATTTGTCCTTAAACTTGCCTAGAACCCAACCATCTGCAGTAATTGGCCAAGAGAAAAATAGTTATAAATTAATAAGTTTTCCAATTTTCCAGCCACTCTCTTCTTCCTCCATCTCCTAGCCCCCCAGCTACCTATTCATATACAAATAAACATAAGCAGAGACTGTAAGGGCCACAAATGACCTTGGAGCATCCAGGCCAGCCAAGAGAGGGTAGGTAATGTCCCCAAGATCATACAGCTGAATGATTCCCAATAAATTGCCGTCTCCTCTCTTCCCACTAATGGAAAGAACAAATTAGAAAGTTAATGGATGTGCCTTTGTTGGAGCCCAGATCAGCTAGCAACATCAACACTGGGAGTTAACAGACTACTTTTTTTCCCCCACAGACCACTTTCTAATCTGTATCTGCTGAGGGTCTAGGTTCAAATGGCACTTTGGGTCTATGGTGATTTTGCTGGGAGACCTCAGACAGAACCCTGAACCTCTCAGCTTCTTATCTAGGAAGTGAGATGACTGGTTCACTTCCCCTCCCCGCCCCAGTATTTTTAAATGTTTTATTATTAAACATTGTTAAAATTTTTTATAACAAAAGTTACAGCAGAAGGTTAGAAAACACAGAAAACTTAATTTATAATCATGCCTCATAAAGACAATGGTTATTAATAATTTGGAGACACTCCTCCAGTCTCCCAACCCCATCCACACATTCATTAAGGACAAGCATTTTTTGTGCTTACTATGTGCCAGGAATGTTCTAAACATGTTACATACAGGTCCACAATCCCTTATCCAAAACTCCCAAGGCCTGATGTGCTTTCTAATTGGGGAATTTGGGGTGGTAGGTATAGCTTTATGTTACACATTTTCATGTTAATATTTCAGTAGCAAATGCACACAAAAATGGAATAAATAAAGATTATGAATAACTTCACAACTATTCCTGGCAAGTTTGCTGCTAAATGAGTTCACCATCAATTTATAAACTTGAGTTTCATAACTTCAAATTTCAGGACTGAGTCGTGGAATCCTGAACCTGTCCCACCCCACTTCAGTCCACACATGCACCCATAGGGCAGAACTATTAGGGTAACAAGCTTGTAAGGGGCAGCTCTGAACTTGGTATCTTACCCCAGGCCCATTATGCCCTAACCACACTGCTGCTCATTAAACAAAATAAGATAACCCTGTAACCTTCATTTCTTAGTACGTGAGTATCTATTTTGCCACACTATGTCATGCTCCCATCCGCTCTATTTCTAAGGGTTGCATGAGAATTCTAACCTGCGGGAACTGTTTCCAAGTCTAAGAAAATGCCAAGTCCCACCCCCTGGCCTGAGATGAACCCAAAAGGGAAGAGAATGGTGGCAAGGAAGGCACAGGGTGTTGGGGAGGAGGGCTGAACAGACAGCACAAAGCCATTGGATCTATAATCTTAGCCAGCTCTTATCAGGTGGGAAAATGGAAGGGAAGGGGGGAGATTATACAACCGTATTAAAGACAGAAGAAAAATTCAAAATAGTTTAACCCTAGAACTAGTTTACAAAGTCACATGATGTATGCAAAAAGAATTTTATGAAAACAAAAATTCTACTGCTGATATAGAGCAACAACAAAATGCCTACTCGTTTGTTCATTCATGCATCCATCTGTTTACTCATTCATTCATCCATTTTACCTATCCATTTCCAGACGCATTAAGTGTTTTGCATGGCCCAGAAACACAGAATTTTGTCTTTGGTGAGTCTGGGTTGCTCATTTCATTCATGCATTTGGCAAATATTTATCCAAAGTCTGCCATGAGCCCACACTAGGTAGTAGAAAAAAGTGGTGACCCCATAAACATGGCCCTGTTTTCATGGAGCCTACAGTCCAGTTCAGGAGACAGGTAAAAGCCAAGTAAACAAATAAAGAAATTAAAGACATAATCTCAAGGAGTGATTATGTATTGCGAAAACAACACATCAAAAGTGATGGAGGAAGAAACTGGGGGAATGAGGGGAATACTTTAAAGGTAGCGGGGCAGGGAAGGCCCTCAGAGGGGATGACTTTGGTTGGCCAAGAGCTGGAGGTGGAGGCAGGACTAGCTACAGAATTTGCGGGGTTCAGTACAAAAAAGTGAGTCCCTTGTTCAAAAGTGGTATAAGCAGAAAGGTCAATAGGAAACCGTTACTGAGGTCCCCAAAGGTACCAAAACACCAAAGCTGAAAACTCTACAACAGGAAAACAAAACACTCAGCCTCATTTTGATGTATTCTTTGAAACTGGCTGGAACACAAGGTTTTGAAGTCATTGTTTTCATGAAGCCGAGCCCCAAAGGCAGCAGCACTAGGACAAGTGTCTAAGCCTTGACTCCCCCAAGATATGTCCACATGGGATTCTCACTCATTAGAAAAAAGGAACAAGGAGGCTCCCAATGCCAGGACTCAGGGGACTGGAAATGTTCCTCACGGAAAAACCAGTATCTTGGGAGGCACCAGCAGAACTACCCAAGTTGCCCCAGATGCGAAAATTCTAAATTCCCAACTTTGAAAAACACATCAACTTGGGACAAAAGAATTGTGTGTACAGTGAGTTCTGTGACCAGTGGTCACACCTCAAGGGACTGGGCCAGCCTCCTCATGCTACAGATGAGGCACTGGAGGCTGACAGAGGGTAAGGGACCCACCTGAGGTCACAAAGCACAGAGGTCCTCACTGTGCCCATCACCGCCCTTTGTATCTCCCACTACCCCACAAAGTGCCTGCATCTCAATGTTTGGTGCCTCTGGTTTATAGAAAGAGATACTTCTGTCCACTCACCTCCCCTTTGCTGGGACAAGATACAATAAATGATTACCTAAGTTGTATGCTAAGTTTCCATGCAATGAAGAAACATGGACAGAAAATTCACCAAATATTCATTCAGCTCCAGGCAATGCAGACAGGCCCTCAGTTAAATATCTCTTGCCTTCAGAAATTCACCAGCTCAACAAAGCTGTGGTTTAAGCCCAAAACAGCAAACCTCTCAAAATGTGGTGGAAGACAGTGAGTAGAAAGTTGGGAGACTAGCCGCCTCCCATCCATATTTTAACCTTTTACTGAAGGCTTTATTCTCTTGCTAAGTACCTTATAAATAGTAGTTCATTTACTCCTTACAACTTTTTGAGATGAGAATAATAATAATGATGACATATTGGCTTGATAAATTCTTAATCAGCACCAGCAGAAATAATTCACACAGTTGGTTTCTCCTTACCCATTAGGGCTGGGTCTGCATTAATACAGAAGTATTAATGCAGACCCAGCAGCCACATGACACTTTAATTTCAATTTAAGTTAATTAAAATTAAAATTTTTTAATTCAGTTCTTCACTCACACCAGCCACAATTCGATCTCAATAATCACATGTGACTAGTGACTACCATACTGGACAGCACAGTTCTAGAATATTTCATTCTAGAACATTCTATCATGGAAGAAAATTGCTGGGGGCTAGTTTGAAAGTTGCATCTTCCAAGTGCTCTTCCCTCACTGACTTCATCTTTCTAAAATAGATCCCTTCAGGTATTCCCTCTCCTGTACCCTGTTTCCTTCTTGGCATTGGACACACTTGGAAACTATGTTATCAGCTTACTTGTTTATTTGTACATTTCCCATCTCAGAGCTAGCTCTATCTGTCTTGTTTCCTGCTGAAACTATTGTGATAAAAGTATCTTTCCATCCTTCTTAGATACCAGTTAGCAACCCCTGACTGGACATCCACTTCTAACAATCTTTGATGTTTATCAGTTTCGGTGAATTGGTTCAATAAACTGGTTTTCTCTAATCCCCTGCTGAAATTGCCACATTGAGGGAAAGAATGGATTTTGGAGAGGAAAGAATGTTGGATATTACTGGAGAGGGCACACTAAGCCATAGTGGAACCTGGGTTCTGAAGTCTAATGGGCACGGCCTTCAAATTTGGCTCTGCCACTTCCTAACTGTGTGTGATTTTGCTACTTCACCTGAGTCTTGGTTTTCTCATTTGTAAAATGAGCATCTGCCACTAGCCTTGTACCATTATTAGAAGGGATAACTGGGCAATTTATACAAACTGTAGGTAGAAGGAGGTGAGGAAGCTCTAAGTAAATTCGAGTGATGGGTGCTGGTGGCCAAAGGATAAGCCCAGGAAAGGCACTGGGGAGGAATCTACTGCTTATTAAGCACTTACTGTATACAAACTGTGCATACTTTACAAACATTATCCTATTTAATCCCTTCAACATTTCAAAGATGAAAGATAAGAGACTGGGAAAGTGCCATGCCCAAGGTCACACAGTAGGGGGTGGCAGAGCCAAGGGCTAAACCCAATTCTGTGTTCTGACTCCAAATTCTATGCTCTTTGTGCCAGACTCTGAAGCCTTCTCTTCCATTAACCCTTCCAGAAGCTCAAAATAGTCTTCCCTGAAGATCATCAGCATAGGGAACCCTTGTGGTTTTGTTTTTGTTTTTTTCTCTATCTCCTACTTCCAGTAAGGAAATAGATGGAAGAGCCTGTCTCCTTCCTCAGGTTTTTCATTTTGGTAGAGTGAGCACAAGAGCTGCTTAAAAGAATAGCTAGCAAGATTCCATCCCCAGAGAAGACAAACTGGAAGGAGGAAAGAACACTGGAAGGGAGCAGAGTTCTCCATGGCTGACAAAGTTATAGTTGGTGCTTCTTGTCTTCTGTTTTCTCCTATGTTTCCCAAGTTTTTTTCCCCTGGATCGACTTTATTACATGTGTAATTTAGGAGTGGAGGTGGCAAAGCCTGATAAACAAAAAGCCACTACCTGCATGCCTAGGATAGTCCCACCTATAACGGACCTATAGTTATTTCTTTCCAACAATCAAATTGACAAACATGGTTACAGTATTTGAGCTTCTGCTCTTTAGACATCACTGAGGGAAGGCATACTTTTCAGTTGTTACCTAGCGATTAAATGCATGAATGAATGAACCAATGAACAAACGAATGTCTCTTTAGGAGACTAGGAAACCATCCCCCCCCCCCGCTCCCATCATCCCTTGTGGTTCTTGCCAGCCATAGCTCATTTGGCTTAAGTTAGTTACATGCAAGGTCATCTTCTCCAACTAGGGATCTTGTACAAGAGTGTACATCTCCCCTTGGCAATGTACCCTGCACTTGCAATAGATACTCAATAAATGATCTTGAAAAGAGAAAAGGAAAGAAGGAAGAAAGGGTAATGTCTCCTGCCTTTCAAACAGTCACCCTGAAAGTGCTGGCATCAGTGGATGGCTTGACTGTGCAGAAAAGGATGAGACCCTCCCCCAAAGCTGCTCCTCCCTCCTGGTTACAAGGACAAAGGGCACATTACCTTATAGTGGGGGCAGGGGTCTCGGAGTCGCCTGATGTCAGAGCAGCCTCCAGGGACAGGGCTCCTGGGCTTGCCCGGCTGCCCCTGCGGGAAGATTCTCTGGACAAGCCAGGGCCGGGGTCCTCATCAGAGGAGTTATCATCAAAGGAGCCCAAGATGAAGTTGGTCATCAGCTGCCTCTTGATGTGCGCCTGCTTCTTGTCTTCTGCAGAGAGGGGTCTGGCTCGCTGGCCCTGGGCCCTGGCTGGTAAGGACAGCCCACTGGTATCCAGAGCCTCGAGGCCTTGGGTCCCTGTTCCATTGGCTGGGGAGTCATCACTGGAGGAAACAGAGTTTCTTGGGGGATTCCGATGTAGGGGTGGTTTGGAAGTTCTTTGCTGACTAGTGTCTTTGGGACCTTTGTGAGAGGCCAGCTCAGCCTGGTTAGGAGTCTCTGGCAGAGAGCTGTTGTCGCCATTTTTCTGCAGTGGCTCTTCTGAGCTGTCAGAGGCTGAAGAGGGCTCCTGCCTCGGGACGAAGTTTGCCTCTGATTTATTCTCTGTGACTGCCTTGAAGTCTGTCATTTTCCCCCAGACTTTTAACAAGGAAAAGGTGAGGTAAGAGAAAACCAGACAAGATAAAAAAACCAGGATCATTCAAAAACCTGTAGGGAGGAAAAAAGAGGTTATTTAGCAAGTAATTTCTGAGTTATTTCTCTCTTAAAGGAGCTGAAGAGGGGCAGTTGAGATTCTGTGTATTTAGCCAAGAAAGCCAGAGGGGAGAAGCATTGGACAGAGAGTGGAGAAGGGGTTCTCCTCCTGGCTCTGCCTATATAATGTGCTGTGGTCTTGGGCAAATTCCTTAACCCCTCTGAATCTGTTTCTCATCTCTAATTTACATATACTAATGCATGCTCAATGTAAATCATAAACATGCATGTGAGAAAGATCTAAATTAAATGTCTGTTAAAGGACTCTGTTATAGCATCAAAATATCCAAAAAAGAGAAACAATCCACATGTCCATTAACTGAGGAATGGATAAAATGTGGTACATCCAAATAATGGAACATTATTAAACCATAAAAAAGAATGACACACTGATACATGTTATATGCATGAATCTCAAAAACACTATGCTGAGTGAAAGAAGCCAGTCACAAAAGATTTCATGTATATGATATGCCCAGAATTGGCAAATTCATTGAGATAGAAGATTAGTGGTTGGCTAAGGCCAGTGAGATAGGGGTGAAAGCTAAAGGGTACAAGGTATCTGTTTGGAGTGTTGAAAATGTTCTAAAATTGATTGCGGTGATGGTTGTACAACTATTTGAGTACACTAAACACTGCTGATTTGTACACTCTATATGAGTGAATTGTATGGTGTATGAATAAAGCTGTTATCTAAAAGAAAGACTCTTCGCTATATTCGAATTTGTAGATATAAGGAGGCTATTGCTTCTGTCATCATCATCTTCATCACCACGATCACTGTATTATCATAATCATCATCATGGTCCTGGAAGGAGGAAGGGCACCTCGCCTTATTTTCTTCAGTGCGCTAGTACACCTGACGTGAGGTATGTTTAAACTAGAATGAAAACTCAACAAGACCAAGAGCAGGCTGTTTTATTCCAGGGTCTAGAACAGTGGCTAGTATAAAGTGCAAGCTTAAGAATTTTGTTAAATAAATGAATCCAGATATTCTGATTTCTAACCCATGCCTCTTCCCACCACACTAACTCTGCCCTATTAATGAGTAGATTGTTATTTGAAAGAAATATTGTTAAAAAGCAAATAAACAAAAACATAGTCTGAACATGCTAAAATTTCTAAACTAATTTGCCATAATCATATCTTAGAAGCATTAAAAAAGTAAGATCACAAAGCTTAAGCATACCAATTTAGTATCTAAAAGGTTTTTTTCTCTTTCGGTTTCAACACAATGTTCTTAAGGGAAGAGGAACAGTTCTCAAAATTTCTCAGAACTTACACGGTGTACATCGTACATGCTTTGGCAAAAGAGTTTACTGAAATGTTGTCAAAGGTATTTTCTAGGTAATACACAGTATCAGATGGTTTTTTCTTTTAAGGTCATCAAGTTTCCTTTTAAAGAAATGTTAGTCGAGGGTAATTCAATGTAATAAATCACATGAAGAGAACAAAAGAAAAAAAACACATGATCATTTCAATTGACAGAGAAAAAACATTTGACAAAATCCAGCACACTTTCATGATTAAAACTCAGAAAACTAGGAACAGAAATAAATTTCTATGTGATAATGCACATTTATAAAAACCCACAGTTAGTATACACTCAATAGTGAAAGACTGCTTTCTCCCTAAGATCAGGAATAAGACAAGGGTGCCCACTTTCACCACTGCTATTCAACATTGTACTGAAAGTTCTAACCAGAGGAATTAGACAAGAAAAATAAATAATAGACATCCAAAGCAGAAAAGACAAAACTACCTTTATTCTCAAATGACATGATTCTATATATAGAAAATCCTAAAGAACCTACAACAAAAGAAACCTAATAGAAGTAATAAACAAATTAAGCAAAGTTGTAGGATATAAGGTCAACACACAAAAGCTCCACAATTGTGTTTCTATACATCAAATATGAACAATCCAAAAAGGGAATTAAGAAAACAATTCTATTTACAATAGCATCCTAGGAACAAATTAACCAAGGAGGTGAAATACCTACACATTGAAAATTACCAAACACTGCTGAAATTAAAGACCTAAATAAATGGAAAGGCATCTCATAATATACTGCTGTTAAGATGCCATACTACCCAAAGCAATATATAGACTCTTATGGGACTACCAATTATACCAAATAGCTAAAACAATCTTTAAAAAGAACAAAGCTGGAAGACTCACATTTCCAATTTCAAAATTTACTACAAAACTACATACAGTCAAAACAGTGGTAATGGCATAAAAATAGGCAATGGAATAGAATTGAGAGTTAAAAAATAAACCCATATATCTATGGCCAATTGCTTTTTGATAAAGTATCAAGATCATTCAATGGGGAAAGAACAGTCTCTTAAGCATATGGTTCTGAGACAACAGATGCAAAAAAAAAAAAATGAAGTTGGAGTCCTAACTCATACCATATACAAAAGTTAATTCAAAATGGATCAACAACCTAAATACAAGACCTAAAAACAGATCTCTTCGAAGAAAACAGGAGTAAATCTTCATGATCTTAGATTTGGAAGTAGATTCTTAGCTATGACATCAAAAGCACGAGTAACAGAAGAAAAAATATATATTGAGTTCATCAAAATTAAAACCTTTTTAGATCACAAGGGTATCAAGAAAGTGAAAAGCCAACATATAGAATGGGAGAAAATTTTTATAAACCAAATATCTGATATAGGACTAGTATCCAAAATATATAAAGAACTCTTACCATTTAACAACAAAAAGGCAAAAACAACACAATTTTAAAATAAGTAAAGGACTTGAATAGATATTTCAACAAAGAAGATATACAAATAGCCAATAGCTCATGAAAATGGACTAAACATCCTAATCATTATGGATATGGAAATCAAAATAATATATGACTTCACACTGCTAGGATGGCAATAATCAGAGTGATAGAGAGAGAGAGGGAGGGAGGGAGACAGACAAGGAGAGAGGGAGAGAGAGACAGAGAGAGACAGAGAGAGAATAAGTGTTGGTGAGGATGTAGAGAAACTGACCTCTTGTACAATACTGGTGAAAATGTAAAATGATACAGCTGCTGTAGAAAGTCTGGTGGTTCCTCAAAAATTTGAACATAGAATACAACCTAGGAATTTCACTCCTAGGTATATTCCAAAGAACTAAAAACGGGAACAAAAAAAATACATGTACACACGTGTTCACCACTCCAACTTTCTGATGCCCAAGGCTTGCTCTTATCCCAAGGTTTCTCAGCCACAGCACTACTGACATTTGGGGCTGGAGACTTCTTTGTGAGATGTTGAGCAGCATCTCTAGCCAATACCCATTAGATGCCAGTAGCACACTCCCCTCAGTTGTGACAGCCAAAAATGTCTCCAAACATTGCCAAATGTCCCTGGGAAGCAAAAGTGCCCTCAGTGAGAGCCACTCCTCTTAACTCCTACACCTGCTCCCTCCCTCCTAATTCTAGATGGTGAGGCGGGAGCTTCTGGAGAAAGGGTCTATTTCTTGCTCACCTCCTGCATAGTAAGTTCTCAAGAAAGGTTTAAAAAGCATCAGCAAGAAAGGTCAGAGTCCTGAAATTGTTGGCTCACACACGCCCTCGGGAAAAATTTAAACTAGTCATAAGCAAATGGCATCATCAAAAATATTGCAAAGGCTATTCTGGCTTCCCCAGAAGCTCCAACAGATTAGAGTCCTACATCTTCTCCAGGCAGGAGGGCATGCCAGGGTAGAAGGGCCACTTGCCTCTCACACCCTCTGCTGGCCATACACAGGCCCAGCACTTTCACAACTCTGCTGCTGGCTCTCACTGAGCTCTCTGCCTAGGCCCCCTGGGCTGAGTTAGCCAGCAGGTAGACTCCATTGTGGTGACACTAACAACACAGCTTGGAAATGGCCTGTTCACTAGTCCAACCAGGCCAACTCTGAAAGCTCTTGGAGACATGAACCAGCTGTCATTCACTTCTGGATTCTTGTGGCCAGTTTGGTGTTTAGTACAATACATAGTAGATGCTTAAAAGCTATTTATCAAATGAATGATAAATCCATGCACATACACTGAGCACCTACTGATGGCTTAAGGTGAGCTGGAATTTCGATTTTAGGGTCTAATTTCTGAAACTATATCAGGAATGCCAGGGGAACAAGCTGGGTGTCTCTATGCTGTTGAGTGCCAAGCAGGACACCTTATACCAATGTGACCAATTTCAGGCACATTTTTAATGTGCACATTTGAAATTATGAGATATAAGAAATAATGAGTGCATAAAGTTGAAATGCTGGGCATCCCTCTGCTCCAGCCAAGTAAAAATATGCTACAATAATCTGGGACCTAAGAACACTGAGAATTAATTTTTTACATTGATTTCCACTGGAAAACCAATCAAACTATGCAAGTTTTGTATTATACAAGCTCTTTGGGAACTTGCTCATGAAATTCTGGCTGGCTGGGGGAAATGATGGTTGACTAGGACAGTGGGTGAAAGGATGGATAGGCGGCGCCTGGAGAGGGGTTGAGCAGACAGGCAAATGGGCAAGATGGACATGGGAAAATGGTGCACCCATGCTCTACATTGGAAGCTCTAATGAATGGAGTGACAAGCAGTTCTCCCCAGTTTGGGCCCTCTCTCACTCTGCAAATCCTTGAATATCTGGTGTCATTCTGATAGAGGCCAGTGGCTCTGATATCCCAAACTTACCTTGCAAAAGGTACCTCCATGAAAAATCTCAGGGTCTTTCCCCTTTCAGAGTAATGACACAGAACACCAAGACTACCACACATGAACTTTCTCAAGTAACTACACAGAGACAAATGGGGGAACAGTTTGAGAAAGCTTCCAAAGAAAACTCTGAGCCTCTGTTTCCTCATATATAAAGTGGAGACACTAAGTCTTGCCCCATTTTCCTGCCTCACAGTTGCTCTTTGAATAACATATAAACATATACAGCATTCACACATATATAAACCATCAAGATTATAGAGTGCCTTCAAGCTTCCAATCCTCAAAACAATTGATGGATATTATTGCTATTGTCATTATTTTAGTACCATTTCACAGTTTGGTAAACTGTGGCTCAGGAAAGCTCGGTACCTTGACTTCACTCAAAAGCAGGCCCAGCACTCATACCTTCCCCACTGCCTCACAACCAAAACTGGATATAATTAATTCCAAACAAAGGAGGGTGTTACGAGCACATGGATACGATCCTCAAACCAGACACTTAGCTGTGTACGTGGAAGATGATGGAATAGCACAGTGACACCAAACTAACAATGCTAGACGTGCACAGTAGTCAAGGAGCACTGTGCATGTAGTTTGTTCCATGGGCAGGAAAAGCCAGGGTCCTTCCAATGAACCTTTGTGGACCATGCCACGCCAAGCTGTAGCCCTTCACTGAAATAACCTAGCTGACCTGAAAAGAAGCACCGGTCAACACTATTTTTATTTCTTGCAAAATGAACCCAAGCAACAGCTGCTGGATACCAAGGCAATCATGGCCCTGGCCGTAATGAATGCAGGACACCACTCCACTCCAACAAGTCCTGGCCAGCAGCCAAAGAGGGCTTGAAAGCACGGGGGTCATGAGTTTTTCCAGCTCCCCCTGCCCACATCCTACCTATCAATGTCTTTAAGAGAGCGAAGGCAGAATGTCAGCATTCAACCAGCAATCCTGGTTGAATTCAGACTTTCACACTCAGACTTTTTCTCCTATCAAGATGAACTCCCGAGAGCTTGCTGCCACTTACCGTCACTGAGGACACAGCCACCGGCTCCATTCTCATGTGGGTCTGATATGTGCTCACAGAGTGACTAAGGGAACCGGGCCTGTGGAGTGTCACCTTTCAGCAGGAGGCTGGTGGTGTGCATCAGGCCATAGGGGAGGAGTTTGGACAGCCAGTGCTCCAACACATATAAGTTTTCTCCCAAGGCATCTGTGCAGTACATGCCCTTATTTGTCACCTGTAATTAGAAGCCGTTCCCAGTGGTCCTCGCTCAGCCCTTGTCTGGCCTCAAGTTCTGGTACTTAAGAGGCTGTCCACGTTGTTAGGGGTTTGCCAGCCCACAGGGCCACCTCCTTCAGCTTGCCACATTCCTGTACTTAGGCCTACTTCTCTGCTCATGCAATCACCCACTTGCCCAACACTGTGTCTCTAGAGTATGTTTTAAACACTGCCATAATCATGAGAGCCCCGTATAGACAGGAAAACCAGACTGAGGAATCTTCCTGTTCCTATAGGGTCCTCTTTGTCAGATACCTGCCTAGAGGAGAGGGTGAGTCTCAGCAGAGCCTGGGTTTGGCCAGGAAGAGAAGCAAAGTATCAGGAAGAAAAGCGGTGGTCAAGGACCCTCCTGCTGGTAGGCAACTGCACAAAGTCCTTTTGCAAATTCACAGATAATTAAGGTAATAAGAAGAACCCCTTGAAGCTGACAGAGTATTTAAAGCTGACTAGGGGCTACTTAGCCTATATTCTGGCCCAAGGGGCTAGGAGTATCACTGGTCACAGCATTTCCCAAAAAGCTACCTGCTTCAACCTTGCGACCTAAGGGGCAGGGGATAATTTGCAAGTTTGGTGTCCTTGTTTCATAGATGAACAGAGGCCAGAGATCACACATGAAATTAGCAGCACAGCCACACTCAGCACCAAAGTTCCAGCTTCAAGCCAGTGCTCCTTCCATACTGAAGCATCATTCACAGCAAAATCCACTATCCTTGGGTATCTCACTTAGTGCCCTAGAAACTGACCTGGGTTCACAGGGCAAATTCAATACCCTCTCTGAGCCCCAAGTGGCTCATCTGCAAAGTAGGATGTACTTACAAGATAGAGCTGTCAAGAGTTTGATGTGATCACTTACGTGGGGTGCTGGCACAGCTCATCTTAGTGACTGCCATTAGCGATCATCATGTCACCTACCGTGATGCTCTGCCATCTATAAAGTGTTATTGCAGTAAGTCACGCCCTCTCTCTGAACCTCAGTTTCCCCTTCTGGAAAATATCCAGCTTCATCTTCCTCAGAATTATTGGGAGGATCAACCAAGATCCATTTGGCCACTAAACACAACCTTCCCCTTTTTGGTGTGTCAAAACGGAAAGAGCAGGCGACTGGGAGTGTGGTTGTGCTGTAAGGGTCCTCTCCTGAGAATGGACTTATATTTGGTTAATGGGCACCAGTGTGTCAGGCATAAGGGCTACTCCCTAAGGATCACCCAGCTCAGCTCCCCACATCAGGGACAGTCCAAGGACTCACTTCAGCTTTTCAGGGATCTAGCCACAAGTTGCTCAAGGAGGAGTACTGCAGGGCAGGCACTTTCCCAAAGGGGAGAAATCTCAGGGGCTTCAGCATGAGCCAGCCTGAATTAACTTTTCATCCGTTCCCTGTTCCAATGAGGACATTCCCAAGGACTCTGTGTTTGTGGCAGGGGGTGGGATACAGGTAGGCAGGGGTCACTTTTTATGTTATTTAGAGAGAAGACTTTTTAAATGCCAACATAGGGGTTAAGGAAGAGAAGAAAGAAAATATTAGGAGTGCTGTAGAGAATAGAAAGTGATTCCTGTTGAAACATAGGGAGTGTTTTTCTGTGTCATTAGCTTTGCTTAAGTCACCATGTTACAAGCTTCATGTGCGTCATCTCAACTTGTCTCTGCAACCCTCTGCAATACATACTACTTCTCACTCTCTTTTTATGGCGAGGTGAGGAAATAGGCCCTGTCACTCCCCAAGTTCACACATTTAGGACCCAAGTGGTCTCACTTGGAAGCCTACCACTCCTCATCTTCACGCTTCCTTCTTCTATGTGCACAAACCCTGAGAAAGGTCCCAAGTCAGCAGACCTGAGAAGTGACTGGTTTTGTAGAGTCATGGGCTTGTTTTTAAATCTATGTCCACTCCTAAAGAACAAAAATACAACTAAGAAATAAGAACAGAACTACTTCTCTAAACTTGGGGTTCTTCTCCTGGGGTAGATTTTGGGGGAGACAAGAGAGTTCTGCCCAAATACAGAAAAAGCCTTTCAAATCAAGACCTAGTTGCTAGAATCCCAGAATCAGGAAAAGCCACATCTGGAAGGCAGTTCAAAGAGAACTCCTTACAGGGATGGAGATGGGCAGGAGGGAGAGCTAAGAGAAGTCACCTGTTCTGGGACTTTGAAGGCGGAATAGTTCACCGGCTTGCTAAGGGGGCAGGACATCTCAAGCAGAATTAGCTCTTGGCATCATGCTAGATGGTGAATTAATAACTGCTGGCTAAACATGAGCACTCTGCCAAAGGTACTAAGGAGCAAATTGGTTCTATTGTGAAAAATAACATTTTCTTTAATACTTTTGTATCTGGAGAAGATATGACAATCTTCAAGTGACAGTGGAGGGAGGTATACCTCCCTGCAAACTCTTAGAGTTGAGAAGGCACATACCCTTGTATACTCCAAAATGTCAACTTCCCTTGCAGTTACGACCAAGGATGCTGGTGCGATGTCACTTTCTTACCCCAGAGGACAAATGCTCAGGGAGAACTGCAAACCCCACTTCTAAGAGACTCTACTCTCTGTTACTCCCTAACTACAAACACTAATTAAAGAGCCTTATACTAATAAAACAATACCTTCCATTATAACAAATGTTTTGCATCCAGAATTTCATTTACGCCTCACAGCAGCCCTACAAGGAAAGTATTATTCTTATCTATGTCACAATATTATTAGTATTAGTATTAGTATTAGTATTACCCCATTTCACAGATCAGGCATGAAAAACCAATGCCCAGAGAAGGGGGAGTGACTTGCCCAAAGTCACACAGGCTGGAGATGCATGAAATGCAAGCCTGCTCTGCCTGACTCCAAAGCCTAGATTTGTAATAGGTGGAGGTGAGCAGGTTGTTGATTCAATTGATTAACTGGCTACCCTCTAAAATGGGTGGAATCAGAAGCCTGGAAATGAGACCAAGAGAGAGTCAGCAGTTCTCAAACTCATCACATGTCAGAGCATCTGGGTCTCTAGAGAATCCCAGCAAATGCGGTTTGCATAAGTACAAAACGTTAACATCCCTGTGGTCTTGTGTCAAACCCCACACCACTTGACCCTAGAGTCCAGCAGGTATGCCACTGATTTGGCAGCAGCAGGGGTCACTGATTTGGGAACTTCCGGGAGGAAAACACATTTGAGAAAAGTATGAATTTCAGTTCTCCCCCAGTCAGGAAAAGGCTCAGATTACAAAAAAGTCCAAGGGTACTCCTGGAGTGTTGACTTAAAAAGGTGCATTTCCACGGTGCCTGGTATACTGTAGATGTTCAATTTATGGCTTGTGAGCCAACTGAATTTTTGATGGGATTGATCTGATGCCCCAGGCAAAACTGGTCCGAGTGATTCCAGACCAGCCCCTGCCCTGGAGAAATGTGGCAGGAGCAGGTCTCCTACCTCCAGTGGAAAACTTGTCCCACCATCTCAAAGGCTAACCAGGGTCATTTGTTCTGCTAGTGTCTCACTTGAATCACCCCTGAGGAAACTGTCAAAGTGAACTGTCCCACACACCCAAGGCTCTGGGCCCCTGCCACCTTTGCAGATGGAATTCCATCCTCCTTCCCCTCTGCTCTTTCTGTGCTGGGAATCTGTCTTCTTCAACCATTCACTCATCTCTCAGTGGGTATTTCCTGAGCACCTGCAAAGCGTGGTGCTGGCTGCTGGAGACATGGAGCAGACAGCACAGGAATGACACTGCCCACGAGTGATTACTGTCTCACCATGTAAGTGCACAGATGGACATTAAGGACACAGCCAGGAGAATCACCCCAAATGAGAAGCCTGTGCTGTACATGGAACTGGGGACGCTGCCTTGGTCTGAAAAGTGAGAGAACGCTTTCTCAGAGTAGGATGCTTCTGCTGAGACAGAAGGAGTCTGTAAGTTTAGCCAGGCAAAGGTGCCCAGGCAGGAAGGTAGAGGAAGAGTGTTGGAGGAAGATTCCCCACAGGCAGCCCATTATTTCCCAAATTGCTTAGAATCGGAACCCTTCCCCCACCTTGCATGGGTTATCGTTCCAAACAGGAAAACCCCAATGGCACCACTTTGTTGGAAGTATGACAATCAGAGACCACAGCCCTCCTTAGAATAAGTAGGGGGAGCCTGCTAAGGGGAGTGTTTTCCACCAACAAATTATTCTAGTTACCAGTAGAGCCCATGACTCATTTATTTCCAAATAGAAAGAAGTGTTTGTTCAGGGTTGTTTTTTCATGTCACTCTCACTGATGGTTTAATTTGAAACAGTGGAGCTTCAGTGAGTTCAACTGGAGTGACATAAACCCCAGGCTAAGTGAAGAGTGTGGGTGTCTTCCGGGGTCCTAGCACAGGTGAGAGTGCTAAGGTGTGCTGGAGCACAGAGAGGTTGAGCCCAGCACTTTGGGTGGAGACTCTGCTGTTTGTCACCTGATTAACCTGAGCCTGTCACAGAAATTCTCTGAATTCTGGTTTCCCAGTATGTAGAATAGAGTAAATAACGCCCTCCCCCCACCTCCCCGAATTGTCCTAGTGTATAACCACCTGGTGCATGCCAACTTCTCAATAATTGAGACTTCGAGTTTCCTGCTGTGCTCTGCTGGACTGTCCAGTACAAGAAGTCTTGGATCCCTAGAAAAAAGGAACATAGCGTAGCTTCCTGGAAGACTATCTTAACTCTATGGTAATGATCTTATTGTTATAACACACAGAGAGGGTGACTAGAATAGAATGTGTAATATGCATGAAGTTGGCAAATAAAAGACTTCTGACCATGCTTCCAGGCTTCTCCAGATACAGACTCACGAAGAGTACTCTCTTCTGAAGTAAGGATCCCTGAATCAAAATTCGGAATAAGCTTTAGAATAAGGGATCCCAAAGTTTCTCAGAAATAAGATTTTGAGGATACCTCTATTTCAAAAGATTAAAATGTTTATTTCCTCATAAGGATGAAGTATCTCATGTAATACTCTTTTTATCTCAGATCTAAAGATGATCAAAGTAGGAGGGAGTTTACACAATACCTGAGCAGAAGCAAATACACTCCTTTGCATAAATATAAAATGCTTTCCCCAAACTCTTCAAATCGTCACAGATTAGGCATGTTTGCATCTCTGATCACCTGGACTAGAATCGGCTGGGTCTTTCCACTTCAGACTTGGAGAGGTCAGTAAAGAAATCATGTCTCGTAAAGATCTTCCAAGACACTGTTTGAAGGAAAACATAACACAACATCTATACCTTTCAGTTTTTAAATGGAAAGACCCTCTTCCTGGGAACTCCCTTCAGTTCTGGACAAATATGGGTATGGGTCATTCTACCTATGAGAAAGCCCATTTATGTTAAAATTATAGTAATGATCAGCGTGAGAGATGTAATTATATACCAAGTAAATGCAAAGAATAAAAGGTCTCCAGGTAACAGGGTCTGGGATGTTTTATACCAAACTGTGCACAGCAGTTCACTCCAGAAGGAGGGACAGACAGAAGGATGGTGCAAGGAGAGATGCCCCATTGTCCTCTGTGCCGCTTCAGTCTTTACTTTGTAAAAATTAAAGGAAATTGTGTCTTTCTAGCACATAGGCTACTATAAATGCTTTACTCTTAGAGTCTGCTTTTTCTTCTTTTTTTATTTTATTTTTATTTATTTATTTTTTTCAGGTGAGGCAACCCTTGGTTGACCTCACAGATTGCAAGGACTTTGTCAGCTTACAATCCCTTATTTTTTATGCCTACAGCACCTGGTCTCCTAGGTGGTCTCCCATCCAAGTTCTGAGCAGACTTGACCCTGCTTAGCTTCCAAGACCAGACAGGATCGGGCTTGTTCAGGGTGCCATGGCCGTAAACTGCTTTTTCTTTTTTAAATGAGAGATTAGACTTCTATAAGAAACAGAGTATTTTTCCTTAAGACAGAAGTTTTGGAGGCAAAAAAAAAAAAAAATCACAGAACTGTCTACTAAGTAAACCTAAAACCTAAACCATTCTGGTGTGCAGAATTGATGAGAGTTTGCACAGGAATTCCCAGAAACATAACCATTTATAGAAGTACAGAAAGACCTTTCTCCTTCAGCTGTGTTACACTGAGCTCTTAAGATCAGCTTCTCCCAGACAGAACAGGAACTGCTGTCTCCCTGGAAACCCTGGATGCTCCTGTCTGTATAGGGCCTGTTCTCACTATGCACTGAATACCCATTCACTTGAACACTGGTGTTGAGTCAGTGATCCCAGGGAGGGGTGAGCCCACTTACCACTCCTCTCTCCACCTTTTCTTTTCCCATGTCCTCTCAACTGTGCATTCAGGATTAGTTTTCCAGGTTCCTTGTATGCGGAGGGCTTGAATCTAAGCCGGCTAGCTGTGGCTAGCTGCTCCCTGCCATGACTGTAAATGTCACTTTTAGATTAACTGGCCCTTGATGTTTAAAAATATCCTGGGCACACTTAACCTTCAAGGCACCAAAGACAGCGGTAATAACCCAGGCAAAATGGGTAATGATCCGGCACCAAAGCGTTAGTAGGGCATTTTGCACCTTTTAATCCCGTAACTTTACTTCAAAATTCTTAAGACATCTAAGCCACAAGGTATCTGAAGTCCAAGTTGTAAGCAATACAAAGTCACGTTGGCCCTCCTACAACATGCTGAAAATTAACTGCATACAAGATGTTGGTTGTTTTGAGAAATAGCTTCTGGAACAAGTCCCCAGTGAATAGGTTCAGGTGATCACTACAAATAAAGATCACCTGGTTTCTCTCCCTGGAAAAGATCTGGCAAACGCCATTCAAGGAATAGTCCTATGTCTTGGGACTTGGGGAAAAACAAAAACAAAAACAGCTCCATTCCCATTTAGGGTCTGCTGGCTCTTGCTAAAATAAAGCTGGGAGGAGAAACCTATCATACGCTGCAGTTACAGAATGTTCTGCCTCGTGGGGAGGGCTGGTGGCATGTGGGACAAAGGTCACCTCCAGTTTCAAATAGGAGCTGGCAGCAGGAAAGCAGAGGCCACACAACAGGGCACTGTGCTCCAGTAAACCAGGGTACATCTTACTAAACAGCAAGTGGAAAAACTTGCAAGAGCTGAACTTATGCAAAAACGGTTTAAATGGGGCTGTGCCAGGTGCAGCTTTTACCCTGCTGGAGAAGCTACTTCATTTGTGGGCTTGTTTTCCAAGAAGGAAAAGTTATCCAATAGTGGACTTCTTAGAATTTTCTCCACTGGACTTCTAAGTAGGAAGTACATGTCTTGACTGCTCTTGTGTCCTCTTGAAATCTCAGTATCGTCAGCTGCCACCTGGATAGTGCCACATCTGTTTTATAGGGGTTGAGGATGAAATAATGCAGGTTGAGGGCTTAGCACAATGCCTACATATCTTAAGTTCTTAATTGGCAGCCTCTATGACTGCGATTAGATTATTTATCAAGACTACTTCACTCTAGAGTAGCACATCCAATTCTTTCAAAGAGGCCTCTCTCAAACTATAGACACATCTGTTCTTTCATGTTTCCTGGAAAGTCATCTGTGACTTAAGGGGAAAAAAAATTTTAACTTTATTTAAAATTCCTCCCTGATGATGCCAAATAATTATGATCTGGGCAGAGTGTCAATAGTGGCAAGAGTATTAGGCTTTGCAATCAGGTTGGCATGGGTTTGAATCCTAGCTCCATTACCTGAGGCTTTGAGCAAATGGCCAGTATCCTCACCCAACTATCTCAATATATGGTTAAGAAAACTAAATGAAAAAACATACAATGAGCTTCTAGCATAGTGGCATGCTCATAAAAGGCACTTAATAATATCTTTCTAATGAACCTGCTTAAAAGGACTAGAAACACTCCCTGCTCCCCTTAACACACACTCTTTCTCTCTCAGATCAAGAACTCTTTGATGGCTCAGCTCTCCTTTGAATCTCTTTAAGGCACAGGTATTTTCTAGAAGCCAAGTAGAAGGCATGAAACCAGTTATTCATAAACTTTTCTCACCAAACACAAGAACATTAACAGAAAAATATATTTCTTTAAGCACATCTTAGATTCAGAAAATCATACATATCAATATGTTTGCCTGCCCCTCCCTTCCCCCCAAAAAAGTGACCACATGGCCTTAAGAAAAAGGGCATCTGGAAGGAAGTTGCCAGTCCTGCTGCAAACAAGACATTTTATAAAAATGCCTACAACTTCTCCTCCCCCTGAGGGCCAATTAAATAAGAACTTTAAGGGGTGGGCCTGGCATTAATATTTTTAAAAGTTTCCTGTGGTGAGGCTTGAAGAGCACTCACTGTTTGAAGGCTCTGTACCCCCACTCTGTCACCATAGATACCACTGAGGGGAAAACAAGGACACAGGAAATATACAACTGGGCAGCAAAGAATGCAAAGCATTGATTGACCTCCTGCCTGGTCTGCCCCACTCATTAGTATCTGCATTTTCAAACATACCTCCAAATTTAAAAACTTGTTCCAAGCGAGGTAAACAACAATTAGGTCATAAGATCCAAATTAAGTGTCAGAAGTACTCTAAATAGGAAAAGAGCCATCTTTCTCAGTTTGAGTTACTAGCAGTCAATAAGCCAGGACCCTCCAGAGTAGCCCAGAGGTATACAAGGTATACCTTGTATACCTCCAAGGTTTGACAATGATGAAAAGCCACCAACACACACAGACACACCAAAAAGTTTGCTTCTCCAATCCAAAACTCTAAGACTTTATGCCAGGAGCAAACCAAAGCAGAAAGTGAATTTTAAAAGTGGGCAGGGAGAGAATGTATTATCTTACCTAATAACGGAAGCATACTAACAACATGCTAAAGTCTAAAAAAAAAAAATTCACATTCCCCTACCTTGCCCTGCTGGACTCCAATCACAGATAGTGACTTTCACATGATTATTTTATAACTTGGGGTTCCTGGGACAACATTCTGCATAACTGACTTCCTTGTGTTTCCAAAAGGCCTCAGCAGATGCTCTTCTCCTTGCCTGAGGATGAAACAGGAATCATTTTTAATGGCCAGGTTCTCACATACCTCTCCAGCGAGCCACACAAAATTGCCCAGAGTGGGCGGACACAACAGATGGTCTCTGGCATTGCTGATGTCTGAATAGCAGCACCTAGAACAGGAGTCTGCAAACTATAGCCCGTGCTGCATGATTTCCTATGGCTCCCAGAGTGGTTTTTACATTTGTTAAATGCTTGAAAAAAATTTAAGATTTCATGACATGTGCAAATCATATTAAATTCCAATTTCAGTGTCCATAGGTTTATTGGAACACAGCCACACCTGTTCATTTATATTTTGTACATGGCCGCTTTCTTCAGAGTAGTTCCCAGAGACAAGTTGACTGCAAAGCTTATCATCTGACCATTTACAGAAAAAATATGCTGACCTCTGACCTAAAAGGCCAAAATTGCCTATTACATGGATATGCATAATTTCAGTCCATTAAAAAAAAAACAGTATTTTGGAATATCCAGTACTATTACTGCAGCAAATCAAAAACGTGAAAAAAAAAACCCAACTATATATAAAATGTTAGTGATTAAATTAGTATTATTTGGGGGGGAGTCACAGACTATTTAACATGCTGCTGTGCTGTTTAAAGTGTTACTATATTGCTAAGATTAAATATTTTTTTAAACAATAATTTGCTCGTAGAATTTATTTTTTTTAGGCGACGCAAACCTTGGTTGGTTGACCTCACGGATTGCAAGGACCTCGTCCACTTAGTCCCTTTATTTTTCATGCCTATAGCACCTGAACTTCCTAGGTGGTCTCCCATCCCTGTACTAACAAGTCCCACTCTGCTTAAGCTTCCGACTTGTTCAGGGTAGCATAGCCTTAGACAAGAATTCTTCATAGAATTCTGCTTGCTTCCTTCCTACTCACAGCATTGCATTGTGAGGGACGTGTCAAAACCAAATGGATTGAAAGATATTAGCCCCTCATTCCCCCCTTGGGTAAGGAAGCCCATTGTAATGCTTAGAATCACAAGGTACCAGCATGCAAATGAATGCATCTTTGTGTCTTCCTCTGTGAAAGCCTGCTTGCCAATGGCAAAATGTGGGATCACAAGCCCTACTCCCCAAACATCAAAAAACTAAGACCTTGGAGGGCAAGCAATATTCTCCTCAAAGGAAGGTTTCCGACTCCCTGCTTTCATAAGAAACATCTGTGCCAGTCTAGGTGTCCTCGCCCTCCTGATAGCTTTTACTTCCTTCTTCACCCGACACCAGGAGAGTTCAGCCTTTCATCTTGATGGGCCACCCTCACTACTCCAGCCAAGTGCTGTCAGGTCAGTGGGCCATCAGGGCATCTTCTCAGTGCCCCAGCCTCACACCTCAACTCCAGGTTCCCAATAAGAGTCTGGAAACATTAGCAGAGGGAGAGTGGGGAAGCTCCCCTGACACCGTCCCAGGGCTTGGCAGGACACAGCCATGACACACATGCCAAGATTCCCACAGGAATGCTTTCCGCAGCAGCGACCAGTCTAGTCTCCCCACTAGACTAGCTAGGGCTCGGGGCAGAGACCCCAGCTTGGGTGGGGCACAGCCCGTCTTGGCCTCACAGTCCACTTATCACCCTTCCAGAAAACCCAGCCCGGGGCTTACCGAGGCCTGGCGGAGTGGGTGGGCAGCTCCACCAGGTGGAGGGCGGTGCAGAGGCGGGTCTTCCTGCCCACAATGGTTGCCATGGATACCACAGCCCAGGGGCAGGAGATAGGAGTTAGTAGGCGCCCTGGCCCAGAGGGGCTGAGAGGCTAAAGGACACGGGCATAAAGAGTACTCGGCACTAAGTGAAAGTTCAACAACTTTTTATTACCAAACTCAGAGTTAACTCTTAAACCCCACTAACAGCAAAAGAGAATCTAAAAGGATCTTAGGATGGAGGTACAGACCTTTATTAATAAAGACTGTCTCTTAAAGGATTTAAAAAATACATATATACACCTGCATAAGTATTTTTTAAAACAGCAAAATTCTCCAGTGCTACGGAAACATATGAATAATTTCAGTCCATAAAAAACAGCATTTGGCACTATACTACCTTGAAAATTCAACTCAGGATGCACGTAGAAAAGCATTTCCTCTCAAAACCAAACAAAAAACCTTTCTCCTCCCTCCTGTTCAACTTCCAGGGCTTATTCCTAGAAACACCTAAAGAAGAGTATAAACAAGGCCCAGCCCACTTCTCTAGGCCTCTGCCAGTCTGCAACGCTTCAATGGATTGCTCCTTATTAATTTTCACCTCTACTACAATCAGAAAATTAATCCTGAATTTGTTACCTTGTAAAAAACACCCTGGTATTTCCTTCAAGGAGAGGGGCCTGAAGGCTCTGCAAAGGATCAAAGGGGCAGTGAACTCAGCCAAGACTGAAACACCACCAGGCTGAGCAAAGGGAGCATTCCAAATAAAAATACCCAATACCTTACAACCTAAAGTCTAACCTACCAGGTAAAAATAAGTAGCAGCTTGCTATACCAAAAAGGTGCTTATCTCTCCCCTTAAACCATTAAGGTTAACAGCAGAGAGGAGAGTATAGAGTATTAGAACTCCTCTCTCTCTTCCAAGAACTTTGACACATATTCTAAGCCAAAGCCACCTTTGGAAAGGCAGACATGTGGTCACAGGGTAGTCTTTGCCATGTCCAGCTGGATAAAGCTGCCACTTCTAGGCAGCCTGGCTCATGACTGCTTTACCAAAATTTTTTCCCTTTGTACAGAGTACTTAAGAATCACTAGGGAACTTATTTTTTCAATTCAACTTTGTAACCGACAAATACTTCAATAACAGCTTCTAGAAAACTGCCTGGAGACCCCCTTGCCCCAGTTCAGGGGTCAAAGATCTTTCCAGTCGATGGGATCCTTGCCAGACTTCTGAAGCAGCTCGTTGGTTTTAGAGAAATGTCTACATCCAAAGAACCCTCTGTACACAGACAAAGGGGAGGGATGAGCAGTCTGCAGCACATGGTGGCGCTTCTGAAAGAGAACAAGAGAATGACTACAAGGTGACAGGTACATTTGGGACTTTATAGCTGTTGCACTTGACGGCTGTGCCATTCCTTTTGCTTTCTAAATTCTCCCACTTTTCAAAGTGTATGTACTTGCCTCAGTGTTCATACTAGAACATCAGTGCATTCATTTATTCATTTGCAAAGCAACTCCCTTTGCTAGGCTCTGAGGCCACAGACAACTTGGCACCATCATTCAATGTTTAAGTGCTATACCTTATGATCGAGCAATTCCACTGCTAAGAGTATATTTGCTAAAGCACATCATGATGCACATACCTACACAAAGATTCAGGTTTAAGGAGGTTCACTGCAGCACTGCTTATAGAGGTAAAAGCTAATATGAATCCAGTGTTATACAATTGGCTAAAAATATTTTTCTAAAGTTCTTACAATCGAACATCAAATGGCTGCTAGGAAAATAAAGCCGAGTTACATATGCTGATTCAGGAAGATCTGCAAAATATATCAATGGAAACAAATGGAAAAGTGATAATTGCATTTAAAAAATGTTGAGGAGGGAATACCCGAGATACTATTTAGAGAAGTTCCTTCAGGAAAAAAATATAGTGGAAAGTATTTACTTTCTATTTTGTACTTTTCTCTACTATCTGAATGATCTCACCACAAAAATGAAATACTTTGATTTTTTAAAATGTCAACTATAGGTAACTTAACAGGAACGTTATAGACTTTTGTTTTCTTGTTTATTCTTTTCTGTATTTAAATAAAAACCACCTAATAATTGTTTTCAAAACATCCCTGCCTTCAAGTAGCTCAGTCTACAAAGGGCCATAACTGAAGCCAGGAGAGCTCAATATGGTTAAGAGCACAGAGCCTGGAGCCAGATGGCCTGGGTTCAAGTCTTGGCTCTGTCACTTAGTAGTTAGGTAGCCACGAGGAAGTCGCTGACCTTCTCTCAGCTGCACTTTGATTATCAACACCTAGTTTCCAGTTACTGTGAAAGAACAAATGATCATGTGGTACAGAGTATTATGAGAATATATATCAAGTGTCTGGCAAGCAACAGAGGCCCCTGAAAATTTAAGCTGTGCTGAGTTTTGAAGGATGTTAGCCTCTGAGGAAAGCAAAAAGATGGGGCTCAGGAAGAAATGTATCTGGTTTAGTCAGCCTAGAGTTCAGAGTGAAAAGAGGGGAGCTGTGGCTGAGAGGCAAACCAGGGCTATGTCCAAGACCTCACCTTGTTGGCCTAAGCCAAAACCTTTAAGGGAGAAGACATCTGACAGGCCCAGGGAAGATCAGAGGAGGGCCTGAACTAAGGCAAAGGTGGTCAAGTGGGATGGGTTTGAAAGACAGTAAAGAAGAAAGGCTATAAGTAAGTAACAATATGGGATGGAGAGAGCAGAAAGCCAGAGGAGAAAGGGAGAAGAAGGAAAGAAAGAGGCAGGGACATGTCATGTTATCTGATTTCTGGTTGGACATCTGGGTAGATGGTGGTACTTTTTATCCTTGGGTAGTACAGAGAAGCAAGTTTAGTGAGGGATGGATGCAGAAAGGAGAACTGTGCTTGGAGAAATATTAAATTTCATGTGCTTTGGGTCACTAGTAAGTAGGCAACTGAGTATATCTACTGCTCAGGAAAGATACTGGAAAGATATGCGATTTGGTTTTAATGATTGAGCAACTATAATAACTGTTTAACTTTCAAACCAAACCATGCTTAACAATAAAGATTACAAATATACTGAATAAGAGCTCTCCAAACCACAAACCTCCCTAAGACAGAGATTGTAAATTACTAGGTAACCATATCTTAGCACTTAGTTCATTTGTGCCAGATTTTAACACTACAATTCCCTTCCATAAAAGAATACCTGAAAACTTCTTGTTCATTTATATAAAAACTTTATAGGGAAAGCTTTATAATCTGACTACACACAATTACTATTTGCTTATACATGCATAAAAAGACACAAGAAGAAGGCAGAAACTAAAAGCCACTGCTGATGCAAGCCCAGGAGGAAACTGAACAGATGGGACTTGGATGGGAGACTTCTCACATATATCTTAACTTCCTTTCTTTTTAATTATGTAAATCTACCTTTAAAAAATCTAAATTACAAAATAAAGACAAAACTGAATTTAAGAAAAATGGGGGTGATAGTTGGCATGTGAGCAAAGTCAATAAACTTGAACTCAATCACTGGTTTTGAATCCTAACATACTCACTTGTGAACTTCACAAGGTTCACGCCCAAAAACACCCACCAAGATGAGCGGGCTGCTTAGAAAGTCTGAAGCTCTAGAGCAGGTATCATCTTGGCTGTCATTTAGCCAACTTTGTGCAAATGAGTCTGTCTCTGAGCTCCAATACAAAATTGGGCCTACGCACATAACCCTTCCCAGGGTATTAAGATTCTGCATTAAAAGTGTTTGACTTGGTAACTAACAGAGGATAGGGATCAATATATTCACACATTACTGATACACCAGAATCTATTATTGGGTCACCTCAGTTAATCTCTTAACTTCACTTCTTAAAGTGTTTCTAATTTCTTCCCCATTCTCACTTCCTAATTCTCTCTCCCAGTTCCCCAAACTAAACACTTGTTCTTGACTCCTCTCTCTCACCCCCACTGCCATCTCCCCTCTCATTCTCCATCAAACTACCATCATCTCCAGTCTGTCAGTTATCCTGAAGAGAAATGACGGTGGCTTACTCCAAAGTGGCAGTAGTGTCAACTGTGAGAAACAGTAAAATTGGGATGTCTTTAGGAGGCAGAGCTGACATGATTCTCTAATGGACTGTATTTGAGGGAATGAGGGAAAGATTTGAGTAGAACTTCTGATTGTTAATGTCGGCAACCAGGAACATAAGCACTGGTAGGTGAATAGAAAAGGAACAAGTTGGGGAAAAACACAGAGAAGGCAGTGATTAAAAAACTGGTTTGGTGGTACTGGGTTTTGGCAATCAGAGCTCAGGTTTAATGACTATCACCAACAGTATTTTCAATGGGGGAAGTTAAATTTGTGATTAAGTGGATTACGTTGTGTTTTCTGTATACTCTCAAACTTCTTGGAAGAAACTTACCTCATTCTTCACTTACTACATCATTTGTTAAGTGAATGGTATTCAGGAACCAATGTATCTGAGTATATGGCAAGTACATGTCTGTATTACTATCAAATCATAAGTTGGCCAGTTGCTTTCCTCACACACCACTAAGCATTCCTATAATTTGACTAAACTGTGTTCTATTTTCAGTGGGAAACCCAACCTTAATTATAACAGTCTTAAGGGAAAATAAGCTTCATTTTTATGACATGAATTTTCCAGGACCACACTGCAAGAATTCTTAAAAGTCTCTAACCTGATTTAAACTGTTAAAAACAACATACCCTATCAATGGCACTGCCCTTCTTCTGAGCATAGGAACCCCAGAGCAAGAAGACAAGGCCATGTGAGTTCTGATTTAGCCAGGACACAACTGCATCGGTAAATTGCTCCCAACCTCTCTCCTTATGAGAATTGGCCTGATGAGCCCGGACTGTGAGGACAGCGTTGAGTAGGAGAACACCTATGAACACACACCAAAGAAAACAGGTTAAAGGCAGAATGAAATGAGTCAGTCCAACACCCAACAACAGGGACTAATCACATGAAACCATTCTCCTGACGGAATCCAGAACAACTGTCTGAAATTCGGTCATAGAGAAAGCATTACAGCAGATTGCTGGGTACCTCTGGGCATTCAAACTTTCACCTCCACACTTTCAACATCTTCCGAGTTGGCAAAAGTAAACATTATATATCCCTCTTCAGAAAGAATTATTTTTAAAAAATATCCTAAATAACCCCAGAAAAGAACAAAAGGAGGCCAGTGTTTCATCCAAACAAAACTCTAACTGCAAGAAACCAGACTAAATATTCTTTCCTTGTCACCGTAATAATTTGTTAAAAAAGAAAAAAGTCCTGAGATAGGTCTTAAACACATACAACACAACCTATGATGAAATGACAAAAGGTCACCTTCTGATTTGTCAAAGTAAAATAGATAAACCTAAAATATGAATAACGAACACACTTTTCTCTTTCAAATTATGGCTGAAACATGAAAGATTAGCTACAGGATAAAAGAAGATATATTTTCTGACTTACATAAGTTTAGCCATTTTATTAGAGCTCTCGTCCTTCGTGGCTATCTTTTACAAACAGAAACAAGGGGACAGAAAAGAGGACTGTTGAAATCTGCCCAAGACATATCTAGCAGTGGTTGGTTTACCTTGCTTGGCCCACCCAGATAAATCTCCATGACCAGGATGAACAAAACCATCTATGTCTGTAGACAGCTCTTTATAAATGTTTTCCAAACTGAAAGCCGGAAGAAAAAAAAACAGAATCTTAAAGACAATTCCCAAAATTCAGTAACCTCTAACATACATGTGAATTATAGCACATAAAGCAGCCCCTGGAGGGGACAATGCAACAAACTACAGTGATTTACGAAGAAACACCACCTTTCCTTCTGACAGGTAACACTTTATTTTCATCTGTGCTTGGATTTAAGGAATAGCATTTTGGAAAATGTAAGTAAATCAGTCTTGGAGTTATAACACCCCTCTCCAATTGATGGTTATTTTTGTCCCACAGGAGACTTGAAGCAATGACTAAAGACAATCTTCATTGCCATTTTGTTCGAACTCTGGTTCTGGGGAGTGGGGCAGTGCTGCTGGCATCTAGTGGGTAGAGGCCAGGGGTGCTGCTCAACATCCTACAGTGCACAAGACCAACGTTCTCCATCACAAAGACCCAACCCCAAATACCAACTAGATTGAGAAACCCTGCTCCAAAGGCTAGCAAAAAGTCCCCCCAAACAGGCATACCTGCAATTTGCAAAGTACACACCTAAGAGTAATTGTGATCATACCTGGGTGGAGGTGGGACAGGTCTTTGAACACTAAAGCAGAGCCCATGAGCTTGATTTGGTCCATGATACGGATCCTGTCCCAGGATGACAACTTTCACCTGTGAATACCAGGTGGCAAGAAATTAAACACTGTCGTATAGAGTTTTAACAAACATCTGGCTAACTGACGACCTATACAAAGGGACACTTTGAGAGGGCACCCACCCTCCTGGCACAATTAAGAACCCCCGGAATAAAGTAGGTGACCTAGCACCTTTACTTCCCATTACCAAATCATCCTTCACTCAATCACCCTGCCACACTTCCTTCTGACACAGGTATTTGAAACAAGTTGGGGGTCAACTTTGTTTTCATTCCTTTCATTTTTCAAATAATGAAAGTAAATACACCCTTGAAACAAGTATAACCATCCAGAAACATACAAAGTAGTCATCTTTTAGCCATTCCTATCCCATCCTGATTCAACCATTTTTAATTACCTATAGAACTGGAGTTATTGTACTCATTACCTTACATTTTTGTTTCTCACATCACACATTTTGGACATCCTTCAGTTCAACAAAGAGCTCAATCACTGAAGGGCAGTCAGCTTGTTCTCTAATTTTTTTCCAGTACAAAACAGAACCCAATAAACATCTGAGTAGATATATCTTTCTATACTGTTGCTTTTATTTCTTTGGAAGCTACAATAGTGGAGTTGCTGGTCAAAAGATAAGTGTATTTGAAATTTTCATAGACATATGCCAAATTGCTTTTCAATGAGTTGAGGCAATTAGAAATTCTCACCAGCAGCAGTATGAAGGTGCTTCTTCCCTTACTCCTCTAACGAACAAACCCACAAGAAAATGAGGTCAGGTCAAAGGGCCATGGGAGTAGGTGGCAAGATATAATGAAAAGTAATTAAGTCACTGTCAAGGGTGGTGTTAAAATACAGATAGTCCTTTTGATCTGGAGACCACCCTCCTCTTCATTCTCATGGTATTCTTTCTTAGAATCTTCTTCCATAGCCTGGACATATACCTTTATCTTTCAAAATCCAGCTATAAAAGTTTTCATTATCATGAAGCTTTTGTGGACCTCTCTGTTCCTACTGTTGGTGCTCACACTGTCCCCAGCATATTCTTCATGAAGAAGCAACTTGTCCCAGCAGGGAAGCCTTGCAGTTCTGGGGTTGGTTAAGGGATGACCTTAAAGGAGACAGATAACCTCCCAGACCTTCCATATATTCATCTGCAAAGAAGCCCACAAGCCATCTGATCCTCAGAAGTTACATGCTGTTTTTTCTTCCCTATTAATATCAATCATTGGTATTCTAAACAGGGCAAACTATTCAAACAAGGCACAAAATGGTACTGAATTTCAGTCTTTAACTTCAAAAGCAAGGAGCTATATTCAAAGTCCTTGCTCTAAACTGAAAATTGTTAATAAGTTTGTTAGGTATTAGGTGTAACAGCCTTATCAAGATGGCTTATTCACCTATTTCTCTTCCATTTAACAGGTATTTATTAATCGCAGGATACCTGCTTCAGCTTACAAATGGGAGGGAAAAGAACAAAACGTAAACCTCCAGTGTAAGCAGATACTAACCTAATGGAGGGGTTTAGAGGAAAACCAGATCACAACACAAAGGTTGTGGGGAACAGGGTTCATTCAATGAGGTGCCATAGATGAATCTAATTGGTTTTCAATAGACAAGTGAGGAGAGGGCTGCCACGGTGTCCTACTCTGAAAAGAATGGAAGGTGGAAGTAAGGCTGGCAAGTAGACTATGGCCACACTCATTCAGCTTTCGGCATTCCGACAGTGGAAAGCTAGAGACAAGCTTCTGGACAGGAGATTGACAACAAGAACAGATAGGCAGCGGCCATTGTATGCAATGAACCAAAGCAAAGGGATTTAGTAACAGGATATCAAAACTGTTTAGGTCAGAAGTTCAGAGCCTGAAAGTGTCAACTATAAAAGACAGTGTGTGACTGAGCTGCTGCAAGCTACTTCAGGGGCATCTTTAGGATTCAACAACATAGCAGAAGACATCAAGACCAAAATCAAGAACTATCAGACTACCTACCCCTTTTGACAGCTCCTACCCCAGCCAGAACAAGATCAGGAACTGTTGGCAGAAATACCTGTACTTTTATTGTTATGAGAAAGCAATGAATGGTAAGGGAGATGGTGTCTCCATGTGTAAATGGTACCAACATGTGTACAAGTCTCTCTGCCCATATCCTCGGTATCAGCCTGGGACGACCGTAGGGCAGAAAGCTTGTTTCCTGAGAAGATCTAAACTGGTTTCACCCAGCCTCTTCTCTGTCCTCCATCCTTCTCCCAGGGAGGTAAAGGGGGGCCTCGGTATATCCCACTTGGGATCCTGAATCATGGCTTAATTGACCATAAACAGTTGTGTGTGCAGGGGTGGGGGGATGTATAGTTAGACAGAATATTGAGCTACACATCAAGTTGGGCTCGACTACAACCAGGTGAAAAAGTCTTAACTACTTCATGCCTCAGTTTCCTCACCACCACCACAATAAAACCTAACACTGGCATGGGGTAAGTTGCAAGATTAAATAAAACAGAAAAAATGAGAATGTATAGACACATGGATTTATGTACATAGTTTTCTTTTGTGCTGCATAAACAGCACATGGCAAAAGTTTTTTTTTTTTTAACTAAATGTAGTCTAAAACATAGCCTACCAAGTCTCACAATTGCAATATTTTATTTACTGGATTATGGACAGTGGCTTAACTCCAGTGTCCCTAATTAAGAAATACTATTTGATTCCCATGCTTTGTTTTACTAAAGTTCATCCACAACTTGTACTTACATCTCTAATGTCACACATTTGGGTCCATGTGAAGACTTGCTCTGGGGGTGGATAAACAGTGTAATGCCTTCTTTCTTCTGCAACAAATCCCATTAACTGATTGAAAGAGAATCTAGACTTAAAATCAGATTCTAACTGGAAAGCATAAGAATTAAGTAAGAAAGGGAACTGAAGCTTTATATAGCTCTATGCCTCTTTTACATACAAATTCTTTTTAAATACAATAACAGTACCTACCTGCTCTCCATCAAAGTCGCTCAAGCTCTTCAATTCCCTCCCTCTTACTTTGGGCTGGGTCAAAGTTGATTGGCTTGGCAGCTCCGAGTTCCTATTGCCAACCCCTCCCACAATTGTTTTAAAGGCCCTGCAAAGTTTGTGGTTTTACTATGCCACCCTTTCCTGGAAAGTAACTATGTGGATTAAAAGAAGTCATGATATAATCTTACAGTCACTTAAAAATTTTAATAGAAACGTGTGGACTCAAAACACCATGGCCTTATTTTACCCTCTTTAGCATTAAAAGGACGTTCAAGGAGGGAAAACAGACTACAAAAGCAAAATCCTATAAACGTGGCTTTGGCTTGCACACTAAGACAAAGGGCCTGCAGCCTCCACGTTTACCTTTATAAAATACGGTTTTCCGAACTCTCCACTGAGGTGTTTCTTCCAGCTCTCACCGAAACCCACTGGTACATTGCGCGCAGCGAGTCTGAGCAGGGCCGCGGCCTTGTTCCTCTGGATGCGGACCAACTGCTCGGGGCTCAGCGGCGACAAGGGCGACATGCCAGGCTCCTCCTTCCCGGCCCGGGCCTTCTTGGCGGGGCTGGCCTGCAAGTGGTCCCCGCAGAGGCGGGTCACGAGCCGCAACGAGCCTCTCCCAGGTGCCCACAGTTTCTGCCCCCAACCCACAAACCCATTACAAAGAATGCCCATTTGTGGGTTTCAGCCCCGCCGGAAAAGTCGATGCAAAACCGGACGGGGAAACTCAGGCCTAAGCCCAGTCCCTCACTAGGAGGCCGATGGCCCAAATTTCGAGTTTGGTACTAAACCCGCCCAGGCAGAGGAGCGTTTTTGCTACGAGGCTCAGCATCCGGATGCCCCGCCTGCGGGACCCGCCACTCGCGTCCCCACGTGGCCTTTTCGCGGCAAAAAAACCTCCCCCAAAAGTCCCGCCCCTCCTCTCTCTGACTGGATGGCAGGCCGAAGAGGACGGACCTCTCGCCTATGATAGGTGCCTCTGTGCCAGAGACTTGTCCCCATTGGCTGAACCCTCAGCATGGCCGCCGATGGGGCACGGCAGCGGCTGTTTTGCACATGTGTAAACCAGTTTGAACGCGGCGCCCCAGCTCAACCGGGGAGTGGCACGTTTCTGAAACCCCTGGGTCGCGCGGGGCCCGCCGCTTTTCCCCCTCTCTTTCTCCCTGGCCCCTGGCTTCACCAGAGGTCCCCGGCGCGCCTCACCGCCGCATCCCCGCTCTCCTCAGCTACTGCCGCCACGCCGGTTCCCCCGTCCGCCGACTCAGGGCTGTGGGCACGACGCTTCCTGGCGGGGCTTGGGGAAAAGAAGGAGTAGAGAGTCTTCTGGCCGATCATCTCGAAGCCAAGAGGAGAGAGAACGCGCGCCGCTGGGGGACCGGCGAGGCTCACTCAGACTGGTGGTCCGTCCTCAATTGGCGCCAAGCCGCCCGCGCATGCTCCGACCGGGGTGTGGGGGCTGGGCGGGGGGCTGGGCGAAGGGCGGTGGAGAGACTAGTGCGCAAGTGCAGAAGGGGCTGCTCCGACCGGGGTGTGGGGGCTGGGCGGGGGGCTGGGCGAAGGGCGGTGGAGAGACTAGTGCGCAAGTGCAGGAGGGGCTGCTACGGGCAGAGTTACCTTTTCATTCATTGTATTAACGCATCATGCTTCTGCCTTGGGGCAAGTCCCTCCATCTCTCCCCAGTAAAAAGAAGATAAAAATACCTATCCGATAGAGTTGTTGTGGGAATGAAATTAGCATCGAAATAGTATTTATTTAGCTCTCAGATAATTTTCACAACTTATTTTACTCATGACAAAGTAAGGCAAGAGTAGCCCAACACTGAGCCTAACCTGTAAGGTTTGGGGGAGACGAATTGAAGTCGTGAAGGTTAAACTCCAAACTAGTTCTCCTAAAGGTACCACTGCACCCCTCAATCCCAATACACCCCAGATTATTCTCCTCTCTCCCCCCACATCCAAACCATCAACAGATCCTCTCGTCTGTCTCCAAAACAAAATTGGAATCAGCTGCTGCTCTCCATCTCTTGGCTACAACCACAGCTGGTCTCCTCTTTCCTACCCAATGGTCTGTTTGAAATGTAAATTACATCATGATAATCTCCAGGTTAAAATCCTATAGTTTCCAAATATGCTTAGAGTAAAATCTCAGTTTTTTACTTTGCTGATAAGGCTGCTTCCCTCTCTGACAGAAGCCCCTACTACTGTGGCATGACTGAATCTGGGTCTCAGCATTCACTGAACATAACCAGCTAGTCCCTTGTGTCGCCCTTATGTTCTTGTACACACTGCCTGCCTGGAAGCTGCAGGTCTCAGTTCTGTAGCCTTCCTCTGAAAGGCTTTCCCTCCTGTCCCACTTTCTAGCTGGTCACTCTATAGCTTCAGTAATATCTAAAATTCTCTTATTTATTCTTTCCTTATTTATTTCTCTCTCTCTGAAATGTAACCTGGATGAGGGCAGGGACTTTTATGCTTGTGTTACTATTGTGTCCCAGTGCCAAGGACAAGGAGCTTGGTGGATAAGGAGAGAAGCTCATTTTAAAAAATTTGCCCTTACATCTACTTTGAAAAAACAGTTCAGCAGTTTTGTATACGTGAAATATACTATTATTAGGTGCCCTTGGAATCCCATTCCTAGGTATTTACCCAAGTTAAATGAAAATCTATATTCACACAAAAGCTTCTAAATAAATGGATATAGTGATTTTTTTTTTTGTAGTTGCCCCAAAGGAAACAACCCAAATGTCCCTCAGTGGGTAAGTAGGTAAACTGTGGGACACGGGCACAATGGAAACTACTCAGCAATAAAAAGAACAACTGATGCAAATAAAGATACATCTTAAAAGCATTATGCTAAGTGAAAGAGGCCAGACACAAAAAGCTGCATGTTATATGATTTCACTTATAAGACATTCTGGAAAAGGCAAAACTAGGTACAGAAAACATCAGTGGTTGGGGGCTTAGGGAAATTTTGTCAGGTGATAGAACTGTCCTGGATCAAGATTGTGGTGGTGGTCACACAACTGTGAACATTTATCAAAATTTGCACAACTGTATGCTAAGAAGATTCAAAACAAAGCTTTCAATCTCACAGAGCTTTCATTCCATTGGGAAAAACAGAGTAAACAAAATTAGGAGCAGTGATAGAACCTAACATTTATTTGGTGTTGGGAACAAACGTCAGACAGGCATGGCCTGAAGATGAACGGAAGCACTGGCAAAGCCTGCTTCTGCTTTTACTGTTTATTTCATATTGCATGATTAGCCTGGGAAAGCAAGTTGTACCCTGGCAGCCCTTGCTTGAGAAGCGGCCTTGAGATATTTCTGGCTGCCAGAGATCTTTCAGCACACGTGTGAAAACATAGCTCTTCTTGCTAAAACTATATAAGAATGTTATTTTACAATATAATTGCTGGTGCTTTGTGCCAGTCCTCCCAACCCCGTGTCTGTGATTCTTTCATCCCACGCCACCTCTACCCTGAACGGCTTTTGTTGCGCAGGTCGCAACAATTTGGAACATGGAAGGCCTTCTCAAACGTCCTCTCATTTAATCCGCATGGTGTTCTCATGGCATAAAATTGATTTATAGTCCCCAGTGTACAGATGAGGCAATTTCAAGCCCAGAGACTTTGACCTATAAGAGCCGCACAGCTAGAGTGGAGGAAATGGAAATGGAAGCCACGAGTCGGACTGCTGAACTCGTGATCCTACCTGCGACAATATGCAATGGCCCAACTCCCTGTCAGGACGCCAAATTAATCCCCAGAGAGAAGTGACACGGAACATACAGCTCGAAAATAACAGATAATCCTCAGCAGTTGAAGAGCAAATACTAGTTACACTCAAACACGGTAGCGCTTGCATCGCGACCAGAAGGCCAACAGGTGGCGCCCGGAGGCCGCCCGCGGCTTTGTTTTGCAGATTTGCCTACATTTCCCAGCCTGCAGCCGGAATGTACCCGGAAGTCGTGCTGCGGACCTGGTGTGCATCTTCTCTTTCCCGCCAGCCCTTTCTACAGTGTTTGCAAAATTCGGAGCCGCGCCGGTGCTGTGTGAAATTGTGAGAACCCTCGCCACTCCCCCACTCCACACACATGTTACAGTTTGTATTTTCTTTTAGAATTCAGCATGCGTATGATCACTTTTAACTGTTTTACGTTTAAATTCAGAAGCATGTCCATTTGAGGATCTCTATACCTATCTATTTTAATATTGGCGTGGGAGGGCCGATCATGTATGGGTGAAAAGGAGGTAGACACATGGTTGGGTGACTCTGAGCAAACCCCTCCCCTTCCCAGGTGTCGGTTTCTCCATTAGTAAAGTGAAGGTTTGTTTGGATTGTAGTTTCCAAGTTTACCTGTGGCCTACGAATTCCCAGGGCAGATTGCTTTTAAAGTGCTTGGGGTCGGAGTGCAGGCATTTGGGTTTTTGCCAGCTAGCCAGTTGATTCTAATGCATAGTGAGGTGTGGGAGACCCAGGACCAGATAATCCCAACGGACTTTTTTATCTTTAACGTCCTCTATTTCTATTCTAGGACATGGTATAAAACTTTTTTTTTTTTTGTCAGACGGAAGAAACCAAAATGTCAATGATGTAAAAACAAAAACAGGAACAAAGAGGAATGCTGCTGTTGGATCGCTTTGCCAAAGAGCAAATTTTTGTATCTATTTGCCTCGCCACTGGCTCCTAGGTCTTTGCTTTGTGGAGACAACATGGACAGGTTCCTGGTGAAGGGGGCTCTAGGGGGCCTTTTGGGAAAAAGAGAGCAAGAACAGACAGAAGAAGGTCCAGTAGAGTTGGGAAAATACCAGGAAAGCACCAGGAAAAGGCCCAAGACAGAAACCCCAAGGAATGGTGTTGACTTGGCAGGTCCCAGCTGGCAGCACATTCAAGCTGAAGGCCTGGACTGTGATTACACAGTCCTGTTTGGCAAAGCTGAAGCAGACAAGATTTTCCGAGAGTTGGAGCAAGAACTGGAATATTTTACAGGTAAGCATAGGACTGCCAGTGTGTGCTGAAGGCTTGTTTGATAAAACTAGCCTATGTTTAAAGAAATCAGAACTCAGGAGCTATTAATTACCTATGTGTTCATTAATTTATTCAGAACATATTTTCTGGGCCCCTGATGGCCAAGATCCTGGTTATGTGTTTTTGATACAAACTTGAGGGAAAAAATGGGATTTCCTGCCCACCAGGAGCTGATAGATGACTAAATGGAATCCACCTGACTGATTGGAATCACCTAGGAAAGTTGATAAAAGAAAAAAGATCCTGAGTTCTACCTGAAATTAATTGTATCAGAATAGCTAGGGGTGCAGCCTGGACACTAGTGTTAGAAAGATTCTGGGTGATTCCAAAATGCAGCAAGGGCTGAGAACCACTGGTCTAGTAGGAGAGACAGCAAATAACCAGGTAATTCTGCACCGCGGTCTCAGCGTTACCTGGAGGACTTTGTTGCTTGTGTGAACTTAGCTTCTTGGGACCTGTCCCCACAGTCCAGTGTCTGCGTTTTTCAGGTCATGCTGTTGCTGCTTGTATGGGGACTGCACGTTGAGAACTGCTGCAAGGTGGCAGTGCACTTGGAAGAGTAGAAAAGTCCACAGGAGACCCCCAACCTGCAGACTAAGCTGTGTCAACCCCATCTTTCATGGAGTCTTAAACTTGTAGTCCCCCACAGTAGGCAAAAATTATCCTCTATGAAACCTAACTTCATCTTGCATTTCAGCCTCTGTATCCTGCTCCTGCTGTAGCTAAGGCAATTAAGTTATGGTGTTTAAAAACAAAATTGGACTGTTTCTCTAAGGACAAGAATCACTGTTCTTACATGCACGTATATGGGCAAACCATGGTGACTTCTGAGGAGGGGTCTTCAGTCAGGGCATTAAATGTTATTCCTGTTTTACTCCCTTTCAGTCCTGAATACTCAAGGAGAGAGTATGCAGGCCACTCACCTGCCTGGTTTTCTGAGCTGCCATGTTTTACTGCACAGGTGCACTGGCCAGGGTGCAGGTGTTTGGAAAGTGGCACAGTGTACCAAGGAAGCAGGCGACGTATGGCGATGCTGGGCTGACGTATACGTTCTCAGGCCTTACTCTGTCTCCAAAGCCCTGGATCCCAGTTCTAGAGCGAGTCCGAGATCGTGTTTCTTTGGTGACTGGGCAGACCTTCAACTTCGTGCTCATCAACAGGTGACATCCTACTTATTTTTACTTTTCATAGGCCACGGCACTGTATTTTATCCAAAAGGAAGAGTTTAGGATTCCACCATATTTTATTAATTTGTACAATAAATTCTGTAGTGCAACAGGGATGTAATAATGAAACAGTATGAGCAGTCCATCCTCATGGAGCTCATGTCACAGTGGGAAGTGAGGTGATTAACATGAACAGTTGAACAAGATCATTTCACATCTTGATAAGTGTCTTGATGACTTGACCAGGAGGAAGGGCTCTGCGTTTAGGGCAGGCAGAGTTTTTTAACAGCAGTACTACTAATGTGCTAGATAATTCTGTGGCAAGGGCCCATCTTGTACATTGCAGGATGTCAAGCAGAATCCCTGGCCTTTATTCACTAGATGCCAGTAGCACCCCCTCCCCCAGTCATAGCAACTCAAATGTCTTCAGACATCACCCAGTCCTCTGAGGCAAAATCATCGTAGTGGACAACTCTGGGTTTAAGGGATGGTGGTTAGAGGGCTCACAGAAGTGGTGATGTTTGAGCTGATAACTAAATGGAGAGAGCATGAGCCACACAGCCATCTGGAGGAAGACAAGAGGATCTTGGAGTGTCTACGGAGTAGACAATATTGCCTGAAAGCAGTGAATGAGGATATAGGTAGGCATGGGCCAGACTGTACAAGGAGTATGGATTTTATTCTAGGTGTAGAGAGAAACCATTTTATGATAAAAGTTTACATATATGAACCAGGAAACCTAGAAGACAATGTTTTTGGCTTCTGTTGGTGTGTTTAGTTTTAAAACATGTGATTAGAGTTCTGGATAACAAAGTAAAAAGGCTCCACGCTTAGCTCACCTGATACAGGCAAGGCCCTGCAGCCCTTGCAGAAACCTGGCATGCTCAGAGCAGTGTTTCACACTAAAAATAATGCTACAATGTTGGCATATTTCAAAAGAGGGTGTTCTGTGAAACGTGCTTGCTTTCTCACTACAGGTATAAAGACGGCTGTGACCATATTGGTGAGCACCGAGATGATGAAAGAGAACTGGCCCCTGGGAGCCCCATCGCCTCTGTCTCCTTCGGGGCCTGCCGAGACTTCTTCTTCCGACACAAGGATTCTCGAGGGAAAAACCCCTCCCGGAGGGTGAAGGTGATTAGGCTTCCACTGGCCCACGGAAGTTTGCTTATGATGAACCACCCGACCAACACTCACTGGTATCACAGTCTCCCTGTCCGCAAGAAGGTTTTGGCTCCACGAGTCAATCTGACATTTCGTAAAATCCTGCCTACTAAAAAGTAAAAGTATTTTTCAGTTAGTATTTCTATTTTCTCCTTCCCTCTCTTCTAGAATTAGGAGATGGAATTTCCTTTACCAACAGAGAAAGAAAAGGTTTAAGCAAAGTGTAGGGCTTATTATATAAACAGTATAGATTTCAGAAAGAGGATGTTTATATCAAACCAGTAAAGTACGAAAGCATACCAGTTGATTTTTTCATAACAAAATGATTTTTATTGCTATCATACACAGCAGATACAAAAGGTACCTTTAGCAAGTACATAAATCAGCAGTTATGGCATAAACTACTAGTTTAACTTAGGTTTTTGCAAAAATGAAGCTATTTTGTAAATAACTTAAAACTAGAAATAAGATTATTTGGCTGCTGCTTTATACTTAATAATTTACAAAATGAGGAAGTCAACTTTAAATCGGGTAAGAGACTACAGATACCATTCACATTTACATCCCTGGCGCAAACCCTGAACTCTGACCAACAATCTGCTTACAAGTTCACAGGATTAAGCCCATTTTGTGCTAGACATCTCTCTTTAATGGCAGAGTAGCAGTTACTCAAAGCTAAAACTTTGCAATGCATTTTAAGGTCACACAATTGGGTATTTGTTCCGTCAAACTCAGGTAAACCAGGCACACTCATTTCCACATCAAAGCCAGGGTCTGCAACGTAATCACGAAGGGACAGCCAGCAATGACTGCATCAGAAGCTTCAAGCTGCTCCTTTATCATGATGTTCATGACCTGGAGAACCTTCACAGTATGTTCTATTGGTAGTGAGTTCACGATTAGGATACATGTTGGGCCCTGGCAGAACAGTGATCACCTGAGCCTCTTATGCTTTTAGCTGACACTGAGGCATTGTCTAGAAGTGTCTGCAACCCCACCATGGCTCTTAGCCTATTCGTAGGTAGCCTTTTGGATAGGTCTGATTCCAGATCTTATCTCTGAAGAGTCTGTTTGAATTTGGTATCTTCTTTAAATAAAAAATCTAGCTAAAATATAGATTCTCCTGTAATGCCTTCGGCCTGGGCTGCATTCATGAGACTTATCTGCAGGGGGAGGAGAATGCTCACTATAATCTTTTAGAATATGGACCTATAACAAAGTGACACTACTACTAGGTGCCAGCTGTAGTTATGTTTCAACACCTTTTTGTGGAAAGGGCTGGACTTTGAGAGTCGTCCAATCTAACTTTTCGCTTTACAAATGAGGAAACAGGTTCAGAGAGACTGCAGGAGCACAGTTGGTGCCCTTCAAAATCCAACTCTCAAATCAGAGCAGTGTTGTATTTTTACACAGTCCCAAGCCCCACCTGTAAACCTTAAGAGGTATGCATGGGCAATAAATAGATGCGAATAACTGTCCATTTAAAACGGATCTTTGTGTAAGAAAGGGTTTTCTGCAGAGCCTAAGAATCATAGGTATTGCACAGGTATTGCCCAATTCTGGCTAGCCACACAGGTTTATAATATACTGTAATCGCATCTCTTAGTATACAAAAGATAAAAGCAACAATTAAGAGTTTCACTTAGAATGGACAGTAGTGAAAGAATTTCCCCCAACGGGCAGATTTGGCAGATGAGCTTTTACTATATATAAAGAATCGAAAGACTAGAAAAAGACATACAAAAAGGGAAGGCAGGTGTTCTTTAGGCATCTGTTAGCTGTTCGTTTGCTATCCACTGAGAAACTTTGAAGAGAGCTTTTCAAAATTGTTTCTATGACTCTTAGAGAATGTGTATTTTCCATAATGGACATGCTATAAAAGTGGTCGAAAGTGAAAGGCACTTTTTCTTCTAAATTGTTGCCTTTAATAATTTCAGTAATTCTCAACAATTTTATGGGCCTGCTTATTAAAAATAAAAGATCTATCCTGAAACATCAGAGGATTAGACAAAGTTAACACCCCTCCAAGAACACCTAACATATTAGAATATAAAAAAGTAGCTTCTGGAGTCTGATTTCCTTTAATTACCTGTATCAGAGTAAAAAGACACTTGAGACATAATGGATGCTTTCCTAACAGGATAACACCTTCTAACATACACTAGCAGAGCTGTTCAAGGAGCCTGATTCGGTTTGAATTGGGGCCACTGGCTTCCAGTTGGAGCCTGCTCTTAGAACATACCAGAAAACTAAAGGACTCTAGTGAGGCTGCTTGTGCACGCGCACACACACACATACACACACACGGTCTGGTTTTGTCTTTTTCCTAGACAGTTTGGACAATGCCATCAGCTCTAGCTTTGGGGCCAGGGCAGAGTCATTCTTCAGACTTGTATTCCCGACTCTGATGTTGCATCTTGGAAAGAACACGCTCATAGAACAGCAGGTAAGCACTGGAGGACAGGACCTCCTGCAGGCTAGCCTTGCGGACAGTGTCATCAGAAATCCACAGCCACTGGTTGCTGGTTGAGAGAGGGTTCTTGGCTGAAGGTGGGGACCGTCGGTAAGTCACGAAGTGTCCAGAGTGCATGTCTCCATGATGGACGACAACTGCCATCAGCTGGAAAAGGTATGTGGAGGAGCTGAACAACAAGAACAAATGCCAGTGGTTTACAAATAAAGTTTATAGGCAAAAACAAAACAATCCTACAACTAGATACTATACAACCATCAAAATACAGACATTTACTAGTAAGATGTCCATTCTGTGAGTACAGGTATATTGGGTAGTATATGTACAGATACACAACTACTGAATGGAACACCTTAAAGATTTAACTGGTGATCTCTAGGTAGTATCTCAAGAAATTTAAAGTTTTCTTTATACTTTATTTCTACATACCAATACACATATATACATATATGCACACATAACACGTATATAGAAATTTTATGTAGTTTCAAATTTTTATTTTTAAAGTGATTTCCATTTTGGACAAAAATAAATAGGAATAAGTAATAGTTCCACCTTAAAATGAAAGAAAAAAATCTACATTATTCATTTTTGTGAAAAGTTTATTTTAGAAACCAAGATAAATAGCCTACAGTGATTGAAGAATACTGCAGAGTGACTCACCTGTAGTCAGAAACAACTGGGAGGGGGAAGGGCATCGGGGTTGGCAGGGTAGGCAACAAAGATGGGGAACAGGTGCCATTCATAAAAATTTGGGTTTGGGGGTCCCCTGGCTGTTTCACATCTACAAGAGAAAAAGGCCCGAGGTATTTAAAATTAGCAGTGGCTCTGGGTAAACAAAACATGCTTTTGATTACCTTGAAATTTACCCAATAATATTACAAAGAAAAACATTTCCTTTTGTATTCTTTTTGTTTATTCATAAAATTTCCTACCTTTCAGTCCCTGTTTTAATCCTGGTCTGTTCACTTTGACAGCTTTGTGAATCTTTGAGATTCTTATTCCTGTTTGCTAAAGACCCATGTCAGCGTTAAGCAGTAGCTAATTTACTGGCATTTTGACCTTGACCAATGTTTCTACACCTTGACACTACTGACATTTGAGACAGATAATTCTTTGTCCTGTGCATTGTAAGATATTTAATAGCATCCCTGGCCTCTGCCTACTAAATGCCAGTAACACCTCTCTCTCAGTTGTGACAGCCAAAAATGTCACTAGTCATTGCCCAATGTCCTCTGGAGCGCAAAATTCCCTGCTGCAAACCACTGATCTAAACAGTCTCTCTTCTCTAATTGGCAACTTCTAAGGAGTACTAACAAGTAACAGTGTTAAATATTTACGGGTGTGTAGATAAAATAAGGACATATTTACATCTCTTGTCCTTTCAAATGCCATAGTTATGGGCATTTAAGCACCAAGTAGTTCACTGCTGGCCTCTTTAACGATAGCTACCATGCTCTGAACATGAACAGACCTGCAATCCTGCCCAGGAGAGAAGGAAACTAGGATGAAAAGGTCCTTGATTTAAAACGGGCCAAGGACTAAACCTTCCCACCACCCACCACAACCGTTCCTGACGTTAATCTATCGATCTATTGAAAAAAGGCAAAATAGTCTCCCTGTGAATGAGATATCCTGCCAAGCCATCCAATGGTAGATGTAAAAAATAAAAGTGGTTAAGGGATGCTAAGTGGGGAAAATCTGGAGTGCAAAAAAAGAGTACTGACTTGATTGGGAGCAGAATGTAAATGGTGAGTTTAGGCTTACAGCCCTTAACGTCAGTGGGTTTTCCCCATCTATAACCCTAAAGAACTCAACATATAATTTAAGATACCTCAAGAAAAAAAAAACTTCCCAGTGCTACCTTCTATTGCCAGTTCTCCCATGTGCTGTTTGCCCTTGGGCCAATCATTTAACCTCTTGAGTCCTCAATTTTCTCAGTAAGACAGAGTAATAAGAGCTACCTTGCTTTCATTGGGACCTAATTCAACAAGTAATCTCAAATGAAGACAGTAATGGAACTAGATAAATAAGTCATTCAGTAAACAAGAAATATCAACTCAATTAAGATGTTCAGTGATCTTTAGCTAGGCCATTTCCTCCCCATATTTCCAGTTTAATGAGATCACTGTATTTGGGGGAAAAAATAGAAGAAATTCACTGGAATATTATGAGCCAATTATTGCTTAATCAAAAGATCAGAAAGCAATCTTAAGCTTTTCCTCCTATATTTTTTCAACTGATAGTTTTTAAAACTATACATCTCATTACTACCTAATTTTTACCTCTTTTAAGAAATCCCCCTCTCACTCCCAATCCTGTTATTCTCAAGAATTTAAGCAACTATTGGACAAGCCCTCATGGTATAAGGGCTCCAGAAGGTGGTGATGCCAATTTCCTTTTCTCTGTGTCTTAGCTCCTTGGGCACACACCTGTTTTGGGGGCAGCTGACCCGTCCTGCAGTTCCAACATAGGCCCTGCCTTCTTGTTCTGTTTAGGGCTGTGTTGACCAGGTTTATGTCCAAGGAGGTGATACTTATAGATGTCCATCATCAGGAATTCATTAAACTGCACATGCTCATGCCGCTTCAGGGGCGTGCCATGGCTGGACCAACTGAGCCGCTGGAGGTGGATGCACAAGCACTGAGGGAGCTGTGGGTGAGAAAGAAACCGGAAAGTGCCAAGTATCAGGAGTGGGCCACAGGGAATCCCTGAAAGCAAAACCAACGAGGTTTGGGCTCACCTTCCCTAGTTTTAACTGTTTAACAAAAGTGGTCCTCTGGTGTTCCACATTTTCCCCATTCAATGTCCCTTTGGCTTCAATCTGAAATAAGAGAAACAACATCTATGCAAAAAATTTTGAAATAGGACATCTAGAGAGAGCTGCCTGTCAAGTTGGGTGTTATACCTGTATTCAATTGGTCCTTGACTTCTACCTGCTGAAATAAACTCAGCTGCCCAATTGTTTGAGGGTTTTCACTGTTTTATTCCTTAAGTAACAGTGGAGACAGAGAAATGAAGAGGCTCTGACACTGGCATGTAATCTGTTTTGTTTTGTGTCTTCAAAACTTCTGTTCCACACAGTCCCTCTTAATTCAAAGGGTAAAATTCAATTGCTTAGGGAGTTAGGCAAATAGCACAGGTAAGGCAGGGTGTGAGACAGGCAGGAATGGAGGGGACTATAGCAAATTGGAGAGGGCCTGTCTTATCTCAAGGCATGGATTCAAATTTCTATTTTAAACATTCTGTGGATGAAACATTCCATGATAAAATCTCTTTCATCAGGGTAAGAGATCTGGTTCATGGGCTGCCAATTTCCTAACCAAGTTAGGTAGGAATGGCTATAGCTAAAAAGATACTCTAGAAATAGAAGAGCTCAGGGCTAATAATGGTGCGAGAGGCACTATATCTGAACCCAAAGCTCAGTGAGGGAGATGACATTTGGGGTTAAAGGCACACCTTTGTACAGTTGTCACATACAACATCCCGCACTGATTCTGATGAGATGAAGTGGTGAAGGCAGTGGTCCAGGGTCAACGGATGACCCTACAGCACAGGAAGAAAAATAGTCTTTACAATTCAAAAGGAGAGCTACACTAAAATGATTAACTACTGATGGCAATGTGAACCCCAGAGCTTTATTTTCACTTATACAGGCAATAAAGCTTCACAGACACAATTGGATGCTTCCTAAAAAATGTAGAGCTCAAAGCACCCTAGACTTGTTACTATGATGCATTCAAGGGTATGAGGACAACACTGCAGATAAATGTCCATAATAATGGACTTCCACACTATTTTAGATAGCTTTGAATTTGAGATTAATATGTATGTGTGTATGTATTCAAAAAAGCTAAAAACTTTTGCAAGAAGAAAAAAAATGTCCACCTTCTTCTCCCCCCAAATCGAGCCATGGTACCATATATTAAAACTAAGATGGGTTCACCCAACAATGTATCATAATAATGCATAGCACCTGAGCTACACAAATGCCTCAAGGCCCTTTGAAATTTAAATGTCTCTGAAAAAGACCCAAAATAAACCAAAGATTAGTACATACCCATGTGGCAGCTGGAATACTTAGTGAAAGGCTATCAAAGGTATCAAATCGAACAGGACTCTGAAACAAATATTGCAAAAAATCCTGAAAAAACTTAAGTTCAATTCAAAACTTTATAGATGGAAAAGATATATGCTTATTAAACAGTTTAGTATTCAGATGTCCAGCATTACCATAATGAAACTATGTACTTATTCAGAAGTGAGTTTCATGAAAAACAACATTGTAACATAAGTACAATGATACTAAAGGACAGCTTGGAGAAACTATGAGGTAACATACCTGACCCAGCATTATTTACAACAGCAAAATGTAAATAATTAAAATTTCTAGGGGATGAATAAATTACAGAATGTCCACAGAATGGAATACTATATTAAAAATAGTTCAGTAGAAGAATGAATGATTATGTGGAAGGATGTGGATGTTTTATTAATTACAAAAACAGATGATAAAATAGGGTAAGAGTTCCTGCTGTTGGTGATGGCAGAGCAGCTTGGCTAGACTAATTCTCCTTGAGATAACAACTATAAAATCTGGACCAAAATAAAAGTATTTGAATGACTAGAGAGCTACCAAAAGTAATGAATGTAGATGTAACATGTATGAGAAAAATATCACAAAAGATGGAGTAATAGACCTATACTTTGTAAGTTTCCTATATTTTACATGGAATATAATATTTAAATGGATCATAAGTTAAAATTGTATGATGTCATCATACACAAAAAATGTAAAAAAGTACAGCTAAAAAGCCAACAGAAATTAACACAAATACTAAAAAATATTCAATTAATACAAAAGAATGCAGGAAAGGAGGAACCGAGCAACAAAAACAAATAGAAAACAAATGGTAAAAGAAAAGACCTAAATCTAACCATATAAATAAATTAAATTAAATGTAAATGGACTAAACACATCAATTAAAAAGCAGATTATCAAGCTGGATAAAAGAGCAAGACCCAATTATATGCTGTCTTCAAAAGCCACACTATAAATACAAAATCAAAGATAGGTCGAAAATAAGAGAACAGGAAGAGATACATCACAGAACACAAATTAGATGGAAACTAATCACACAAAACAGAATTCAAGACAAGGAGTTTTACCAAAGATAAAGGGACAATTTATCATGACAATAAGAGTCAACTCATTATAGTTAATACATGTCTGCCTGATAGCAAAGTCTCAAAAGAAATTAAGCAAAAACAGAACTAAAGAAAGAAAAAGAAACAGACAAATTCTAACAAACATTTAAGAAATAGACAATACCAATATTAACCAAAGTCCAAACTCCTCCCTGCTTATTTTATGAGGCTAATATAATTCTGATAACAAAACCTAATAAAGACATGACAAAACTATAAGACCAACAGTCCTCATAAACACTGACATTAACATCCTTTGGTAAATATGTAAAAAGCCAAATCCAGTAATATATAAAAAGAATAATACAGCACAACAAAGTAGAATTTATCCCGGAAACACAAGGCTAGTTTAACATTAGAAAAATTAATCACTGCAATGCACATAGTTACAGAATAAAAGAAAAATATGAAAATCTCAATAGATGCAGAAAAAGCTTGAAAAAATTCAGTCACTATTCATGATTAAAAAAAAAAAAACTCTCAGCAAACCAGCAATAGAACATTCTCAGTGTAATATAATAAAACCTGAAGCTAATAACATACTTATTTATTCAACACCAAATACTTGCTTCTTAAGATTTGAAACAAGTCAAGGTTGTCTCCTATCAACACTCATACAACTTTGTATTAGAGATCCTAGCCAAAATAATAATGCAAGAAAAATAAACAAAAGGCATAACGATTGGAAAGGAAGAAGTAAAACTTCTTCTTTTCATAGACAATTGTTTATATACATAACAAATTCTAAAGAATCTACAACAAAACTTCCAGAATAAATGAATTTTTGTAAGATATCAAGATGCAAGGTCAATATACAAACAACTATATTTCTATATACTAGAAAAATATTTTTAAATTCTATTTACAATAGCATTAAAATACAAATAAAATGCAAGGAAAAATAAGAGAGATGAATGAGCAACTTATAAAAGATACTTAAGATATGAATTATAATGTATGCACCTTATTTTTTTAAAAAAGTTTCAACACCATTCATCAGAAGAGTAATGACAATTAAAAACACAATGAGATGCCACTTCACACACATTAGGATGGCTATAAACTAAAAAGCAGATAATAAGAATTAGTGAGGATACAGAAAAGTTGGAAACCTAATTCTCTGCTGGTGGGAATGTAAAATGGTGCAGCCACTTTGGAAAACAGTCTGGCAGTTCCTTAACAAGTTAGACAGAATTACCATGAGCCAGCAATTCTATTCCTAGGTATCCCAAGAGAAATGAAAACATATGCCCACACAAAAACTTGTACATAAATATTCACAGCAGCATTACACCGAATAGCCAAAGGTGGAAACAACCCAAATGGCCATCAACTGATGAACAGATAAACAAAATGGGGTCTATCCATACAATGGAATATTACTTGTTATTAAACAAGGATGAAGTCCTAATACATGCTAAAACATGGATGAACCCTGAAAACATTATACTAAGTGAAAGAATCTAGTCACAAAGTACCATAAATTATATGATTCAAATTATAGGAAATGTCCCAAATAAGCAAATCTATATAGACAAAAAGTAGGTTAGTGGTTGTCTAAGGCTGGGAATATGGGGGGAGGGGGGGAATAGGGAGTAACTACTAATGGAAACAGATTTGGTAGAGAGGGTAATGAAAATATTCTAAAATCAATTGAAATCAGAGTTATAAGTCTCTATTTTTGCACTATGTTGCAAAAATGCCAAATAAAAAATTATTTTAAAACTTAAAAGCAAAAAAACAAAACAATAGCCTTAGAATCTGTTGTGTATACTGTCAGTATAGACCCAAACTTAAGCCTCGAATTCCTGCTAGTCCACAATGGGTCTGCTGCTCTTGGCACAGAAGATGGCATCTGAGGATCAGATGACATGTTAGCATTGACCAAAGCAATCAATCCACTAAGTGTACAGAGCCCAGGCGACCATAAACACCATATACCAATGTCAGTGCACTCTCTAGATCCTTCATGAATCTTAACTTAAAAGAAAACCTCACCAGAACATATCAAAATACAAATATTGCTATTGTATTTACCTGGTGTTCACAGTGTTTGCAGACCATATTACTAGTAAGTCTTCCATGAAAAGGATGCTGAGATTTCCAGTGATTGGACGAGGGATGAGGTGCCCCTGGAACACAAAGCATCTTTTGATATGCCAATTCCAGACCTTTGGCACCAACCTCAAGATTCACCCTCTTTTTTAGTATGTGGTAGTTAACTCCCTCTTTAGATAACAATGCTCCTGAAAAGTAAATTGAAATAACTTTTCTTATTCCATCAAAAAGATAAGCCATTCCCTTCACAGGAGAATTTATACAGGTCGTTAAATATGGTTTCTGTATAATGGGTACAGTCACATTTTTTAAAATTTTATTTTTTAATTTAATTTTTATTTTTTAGGTGAGGCAATACTTGGTTGACCTCACAGATTGCAAGGATCTTGTCATCTTACAATCCCTTATTTTTTTAATTTTTTACACCTACAGAACCTGATCTTCCTAGGTGGTCTCCCATCCAAGTACTGACCAGGCCAGACCCAGCTTAGCTTCCAAGATCCAACAGGACTGGGCTGGTTCAGGGTAGTATGGCTGTAGGTCAACCACATTTTTTTAAAAAAATTGTGTTTAGTAATGTCTTTGTACAAACATATGCTTAAAATGTTTGAGGTATCAAAAAAAGAATAGCATAAGTGAACATTCTATAAAGTGGAATAAACTTCTGAAATCATCAGAATAAAGAAGGTCTGAAAAAATTTATTTATTTATTTTTTTTATAAGATGGGGATTAGCGAAATAAACAGTGTGATATGCTAATTAGAAGCACATGCCCTAGAGTCAGGCAGCCCTGAGCTTTGTTCCAGCCTTGCTTCTTATTAGCTATGTGACCTGGGAAGTCACTTCACCTTAGTTTGCTGGAAATGGAGATATCTGTCCCATTATCCCTAGTATCATCAACTTCATAGAGCTGTTGTGAGGCTTAAATGAGATATAATGGTGACTGGCACACAATATGGGCTTAAAAGATAATCTCATTATTATCACTAATACACAAAGAAATTGGTGTCTTTTTTTTTTTAGTTTAAATCTTAAGAAAACAATCATTTCATTCTTAGGAGGACTGTGATCATTTGCAGTAAAAGCTGGCCAAAGTGGAAACATTGAGGACATGATGGTTTCATCTTAAGTTTCTCACAAGATCAGTTCGAGAAGGTAAAAAGAAAACCCTTGTCTGAAGTAGAAATACATCCATTTGAGGAAACCAAGTAGGACAAGGGTATGAGGGAACAATTCAAGATATTCACAGAAGGGAACAATTTAAAGAAGCTACTTCCAAAACACAGTTCCTGTGCAAGTACACAGAGTTCAAAATGGAGGTCACCAGAAAAAAATTTTTTTAAGAAAGCAAATTACTGTTATATCTAAAAAGTACCCATTTATGTGTTACGGTTCAATGGAAAATGACTACCTCTTGTGCGGCAGGTTATTTGTTTGGGAGTTATTTCTGACTGCTGCTGTAGGGGAAAGAAAAGAAACAGACTGAAAACCTACCACAATCCTCTTAACACCCTCACCCCACTCCTAAATCTTAAAAGTTTCTGATTGCATTGCTAAAAATTAACTTTTAACAAATGTTTCTAAAAGCAATCTTAACCATCCTCCCTGGTTAGTTACCATGCCTATATTTTCATCAAATACAATCAAAACACATTTCCTCTTTCCAGAATATTTCCCCCCCCTTTACTAGTTAACTTTTATAATGTTCCAGGGAAATGAGGATTCATTTCGTATTTTCATGGCTCCTTGTTCCCCTCTTTTAAACAGGGGAGAAAATAAGATTCTTTCTTCTCCAAGCCAAAACAAATTAGTGAATCATTTGAAAGAGCCTTCCAAGTCACCAACTGCAAAGTATGCAGTTTAAGACCCTCCCTCAGCCTCGCCCCCACTGCTGATTATTACTGAATCTTACTTGTGGTCCCTAATGTGCAAATGCATTAAATGTATTAGAAATATTAAAGGTTTACCTCCAGGGAATGCACATCAAACAAATGTGTGACCCGGGGCTGGCGGTCTCGCTCATCTTCCAATGATGAGGTAATGACGTGGAATAATTCATGAGCATCCTGTGAAAGGGCACAGCATTCTTCAGAGAGGTGCCAGGAAGCCAGGACAGCATCAGAACCATCCCCAAGTGGACCACTAGGCAGCCCCCTTACTGCTAATGTACCTAGGTAGGATTTGCTTTCTACCTTCTCAGGGCCCAGCTAGTTAAATGGAAACAGTTGCATTCTAGACATTCTAGACAGGAAATACAGGAAGGAAGAAAGCTGATGGGCTGGCTGCCAATTTCTCTGAGCCTGTTGTAGCTTCAAGATAGATGGTCCTGAACCTCCGCTCCACCTGACAACTCTTTTCATTTTTGAGGTAAAATACACAACATAAAATTTACCATTTTAACCATTTTTAAATGTACAGTTTGTAGTGTTAAGTACACTCACATTGTTGTGCTACCATAAGCACCACACATCTTCGGAACTTTTAAATTTTCCCAAACTGAAACTTTGTATCCATTAAATACTAACTCATTTCCCAGCTCCCTCCGAGGCCCTGGCAACCACCTTTCTACTTTCTGTCTATGAATCCAGTTACTTTAGGAACCTTACATAAGGAATCATACAATATCTGTCCTTTTTGTGACTGGCTTATTGCACTTAGCATAATGTCTTCAAGGTTCATCCATGTTGTAGCATGTGTCAGAATTTCCTTCCTTTTTAAGGATGAATAATATTCCATTGTGTGTATAGAATCTATTCCATTATGTGTATATCCATGTTCATATATATGTATAAACACACACATACAGACCCAGTTTGTTCATCCATTCATCTGCTGATGGACAGACACTTGAGCTACTTCCACCTTTTAGCTATTGCAAATACTGATATGAACATGGGTGTACAAATATCTGTTCAAGTCCCTTCTTTAAATACTTTTGGGTGTATACCCAGAAATGAAATTGCTGTATCATACGGCAGGGAACTACTCTTTAAGGATCAACACAAACATCCTTCTCCCAAAAAGCCAAACCCACCACTTTTCTGGGATGGGTAGGTATCTCCTTCCCTGAATTCTGATGAAACTCATCCTCACTCGGCTCTAGGCTTCTGCTCTAGGCTTCTGCTCTTAGTGTCCTCCACAAAGTCACCAGAGTGATCTTTTCAAAGGCAAATGACTTTACTCTTCCACTTTCAACCTTCCGATGGCTTTCACTGCTCCAGTAAACCCCACCTGCCTTCTTAGCTGGCCTCCAATGTCTAATATGATCCAGCCCCTAGAATTTTCCCTCACTATGCCCTAGCCCTCTTTTTTTTTTTTTTTTAAATTGAGGTAACATCAGTTTATAACGTTAGGAGTTTCAGGTGTGCAACATTATACTTCGCTACCTGCATACACTGCAGCATACCCACCACCAAAGGTCTAGTTCCCCTGGCCTCTTTTGGCTCCTTGAATGCACCCAGCTGATTCCCCTCCCAGGGCTTGTCTTTCACACACTCTCACCTGAGGAGCTCTGCCCAGATCTTCATTGGGTTGCTTCCTTCTCATCCTTCATGTCTCCACTGAAATGGCATCTTCTCAGGGAGACCCTCCCTCACTAACCCTCCCTGACTCAACCCCAGCCATAGCCAATTCAGCAGCAATCCTGCAGCCTCTCCCTCCAAAATGTACCCTTAATCTCTGGAGGACTCCCCATCTCACCTGTCCTAACCCCAATTTGAGCCATGCCATCCCTAGCCTTGATGTCTGCAGTAACAGCCTCCCAACTTTCCTCTCTGCTTCCCTCTTAGCCCCCTACAGTCTCTCCTGTACACAGTGAGCAGGGTGGTCCCATTCAAACATAAACTGGATATCTATTCAAAGCTTCTACTGCAGGGGTCCCCAACCTCCAGACTGCAGACCAGTACCAGTCCATGGCCTTTTAGGAACCAGGCCACATAGCAAGAGGTGAGCAGCAAGCTAGCGAAGCTTTATCTGTATTTGCAGCCACTCCCCAGCGCTAGCATCACTGCCTCAGCTCCACCTCAGATCAGCAGGCATAGATTCTCATAGCAGCACCACTCCCTGGTGCCAAAAAGGTTGGCTACTGCTACTATAGTGGCTCCTCAACTGCACACAGAGTAGAAGCCCAACTCCTGCCTACGGTCTCCTAGGCCTTGCACAGTCTGCTCCCTGACAATGTCTGAGACCACCTCTCCTCCACTGTTCTCCCCTCCACTGACCCTAACCATGCTGGCCTTCTCACTATCCTCCAAACACTGTGTCCTCGTCACTGTCTCAAGGCTTTCATCTGGCTTGTTCCTGTCTGGAACACTCTGCACCCAGACTTTCATAGGCCTCATTTCATTTTAGACTTTAGATCTCAGCAAAAACCCCAGGTCTTCAGAAAGCCTCGTCCATCTAAAGTGGTCTCCCACTGCTTTTCTCTGACCCCAGTTCCCAGGCCCCCCACACTCACACTTTGTCACATCATCATGTTTATTTTATTTACTATTATTAGCACATCTTGAAATTATCTGTTTAATGTCTTTAGCCTCCAACCCCACTAGAATGTGAGCTGACAGCAGGAACCTCCCGTAAGTCAGGTTTGCTACTATAACCCCAGGCCCTCACCACACCTTGCCAGAGGCACACATTCAATAAATCTTTGTTGCATGTATAAATGAATGCCCCCAGAGGCTAGGAATAGTAGTTAACAAGACAGTGATAGAGACTCAAAGATAAATAAGGCAAGACTCTTGCCCTCCGGGTACTCACAATCCTTGCATAGATGTGGCAGCCTATTCAGCAGCACAATGCTATGGCCTTGTTCTTACCAGTGAGCCAGAGTAGAATAAGAATTAGCTCTTCCTGAGAGGAGGAAGAGAGCCTTCAAAGGCAGACATCTGAACCAGCCCTTGAAGCAATGACCAGGAGTTTAACAGGGAGAAAAATCCCAAGATAGGATGGAGTTGGATGGAGTCAGATCCAAACCCTATTATGTCATAGTCAGACACATAACTATTTGGCCTTGAGAAAATGATTATACCACGGAAGAGGGTGGAGCTTAAGTGTATACTTCAGCACAAGACTGGTTCAAAATCTGGCTCTGCCACTTAAATAGCTATGTGACTTTGGGCAAATCACTTCATTTCTCTGGACCTCAGCGTTCTCATCTGCAAAATGGAAATAATAACAGAAACTCCTTACAGGGTTGTCGTGATGATTAAATCACATAATTCACATATAGCAAGTGCTTAGCCCAATGAATCTTCCACAGCTCTACATGGAGACACTGAAAAGTAGTTGATAGTGGAAGTCTGCTGTCGATTGACTAATAATAACGTAGATGTGGACAAGGCTCTGTGCTAGTAGTGTTCTGGATGCCATCAAAGAGGAAGACAGATAAATATGCTTATTTCTCTTCCATGCAGAGCACAGCACTACCTGGCTCAGTGATCGCTGTGGGCTGAAGATGTTGGAAATACATCTAAGGAGTAACTGGGACTTGAGTGAGTCCTCAAGAGAAGAGAAGGACTTAGAAAAAGAATCTTATGTCTTTGGTGGCTAAATTCAGTCTTAGTTCAAGAAAATAAAAAAGGTAGCTAAGTAATTCCAGTTATAGGAGAATTTAAAAAGTATTTTCTAAATGGAAAAACATTTCAACATAAAATAGACTGAGAAGCATTTCAAGAAAGTATAGATATCATCAATGTCATGTTTAAAGAAAAATGCACAGATGGCTTCAAATAAAAGTGGAAACAGATAATCTTTAAAAACAAGGGAAGCTAGAAAGCCTTCCCACCTCACTTTCCAGAGCTTTCAAATGCTTTTCACGTTAGCCCCACAGTTATGGGAGTGAAAAGCCATCTCCCATTTCTCTGGTCCAGTGTCTGGATGGTGGCGGCAGAAGTAGCCAACACAAAACTGGACAGGGCCATCCTGGAAATTTGGCTAGTGAGGATGTACTACTGGAAACTAAATTTCTTGTCCTTAGAACTTTACTCTCTCAGCCTTGGCTTCAGACTTGCCATTGGTAATAGTGGTCTGGGGAGGAGGAGGGTGGCCAGAACCAAAGAAAACAGTGAAGCTGTAGTTGTGGGAAAGGGGGTGGAGGTGGCTCGAACAAGGCCCTGAGGTTGCATGTGACAGCTGCTTCCTATTTGGGGCAACTTTAAGCCAGCGTCTGAAAGCTGATTTTTTTTTTTTTTTAATGAGGGTGTTGTACAAAAAAGGGTCTCACCTGAACCTCTGAGCCTCTAAGGTGAAGCCACCTGCCACTCTCTAAAGGACTCAGGTGTCCCTATGCTCCACTGAAGTACAAAGTCATTCAAGAATTAAAAAGATTTTTGCTTTCTGGCACCTGTGGTTATGCTCTATCCTGCTAAACTTTCCAGCCCTCAGGTGAAAAAGAACTATATTTCTCTTCTGAGCACAAGAGCAGGAACAAAGCTCATAATCTAGCCCAGAACAAGAAGGCTGCCTAAAATGTTACAGAAATATACACTCAGGCCAGGCAACTACAAGGTCAATACTGGCATTTATTCTTCCTGCTGCAACAATGCAGGTGTTTTTTAGCTATCACTGCAAGCTCTGACCCCAACTCATTAGTGGGAGGATTTCCAAGTAAACTTGTTTTGAATGTTGTATTCACCTGTTCTTCAAATGAAGAAATCTGCCATCTGTACATTCTTAAGACATCTAACAAGCAGCTTGCATCCAAGACCTCATCATCGGTTACTTCTTGGCAGGATAAAGCTGGAAACAAAAAAGGTGACACAATTATTAAATTTGCCAGCATAACAATGAAGAAAATCTGCATCACACAACATATTCAAGCTAATTAAGAATTTAAGAACTATAAAATTCATCTTGTAATTCTAGCTCTTTCATCATTCTTTGTAACTTACCCAATACTTAGCACACTGAGGCACTTTGTTGAATGAATATAATTTTTCATAAAGCTGTAGCATTTAAATGAAGTCACTGATCTTCAGTTATGTGAATTACCATCAATTTTATAAATTTATTGTTGTAAGATTCTTATTGAATAAAATGATTTTAACTCACAACTCTCAGGGGTGGGAGGACCCTTAACACTCATCTAGTCCAACCCTACACACATAGCTTAACTACTCTCCACAGGACTCTCTCCTGCGGCCATAAGGCCTTCACTTGTATTTGTCTGCATAAGTTTCTGATTATCACTGCAAAACGTCAATGTACATGCGGCAGCCTGAATGGTTGTTTCAATCATAAGTAAAATCAGGCCTAATAAAAATAAAAGTTTGATGGGCTTGTGAATTTATAATTACATCTAGATCACAGGTTGGTAGACGTTTTAGGCTTCCTGAGTCTCTTTAGCAACTACTCAATTCTGCCATTGTAACAAAAAAGTAGCCACACATAATACTAAACAAATGGGCATGGCTGTGTTTCACCAAAACTTCACAAAAACAGGTGATGGGCCAGTTTTGGCCAACGGACCATAGTTTACTGATTCCTGAACTTGACCATCCTCCATCTCACAGTGTAGTACACTGGACCAGAGTATGGGAGATAAAAATATAGGGGCCTGTCATCTCAGTATAGTTTCTGGGAGTTCCAACTCCCCCGATAAACTAAGCCAGCCAGTTTCTTCTCTTTGACTTGCAGCAGTGAACCTGAAAGATTCCTTTGAATACTTCAGGCTCTGACCCTGAAGGTTCTGAATACTGCCACCCACACCCTTGTCTAAACATGGCAGTGATTTTGTGAGTGGTGACCTGTTCCAAGAAGTCCTGAGGCCTGTCTTACAGAGCGAATATACCCTGAGGTCTGACCTTTACCCTCCAGAACAAAGGGAGCACATTAGGAAAGGAACTGTACCTTCCTTCTTCCTCTTACACCCATTGAGCAGCCCTTCTGTTAGCTTCTTTCCATTCAAGGAAAATTTTAATGTCCCCATTAGGCTAATATTGCCTAAAATGCAGTGGGGCCATTTGGCAATGTCTACTAATTTTCATATCCTACAATCCAGCAATTTCGCTTTCTCAGGATCCACCCCAGGGAAATATGTGTTGATGTACATGTCGGACATGTACAAGGTGCTCACTACAACCTATTTATCATGACAAGGCACTGGAAGCAAATGGTTAAACTGAGGTGTCTCAACTGTAAACATGAATAAAGCTGGCAAATCGCGTATCTGATAAGGGATGATATCCAGCATACATGAAGAACTGAAACTCAGCAACAAAAATATAGATAATTCAAAAATGAACAAAGGGTACTAGGTGGGCACTAGATTTATCAGGGTGATCACTTTGTAAGTTATATAATGTCTAATCACCATGTTGTACACCTGAAACTAATATATTTCAACTGCAATTTAAAAATTATTTTTTAAAAAGGTAACAGATGCTGTGGTTGAGGTCTATACACAGTCAGGGGGAAGTGGGCAAAAGAGGGATGTGGGAGTCTGATCTAGGAAGGTTTCATACAGGAGGCAGCATTTGAGTGGAGTCTTTAAAATGTTCACCAGGCAGACAAAAGGACGGAAGAGTTTTCTAGGGAAACCAATGGTTCTCAAACTTTAGTGAGGATCAGAATCTGGAGGAAGGGAGGTTACTTATTAAAATGTCTGTTCCTAGGATAAACCCCCAAAGATTATGATCCATTAAGTTCTGCATCTTTAGTATAGCTATTATTGTTTGAGCACTTATTATGTGACAGAGATTATGCTAAGTGAGATCATTCAGACAGAGAAAGACAAATACTGTATGCTATCACTCATAAGTAGAATCTAAAAAAGACAAATTCAGAAAAACAGAGTAAAACGGTGCTTACCAAGGGCTGGGAGGTAGGGGTAGAACAGATGTTGTTTAAGGGTACAAACTTGCAATGAGTAATAAATAAGACCTAGAGCTCTAATGCCCAGTACAGTGCCTATAGATAACAACATCATATTATATTATAATCAAACTGGCTAAGAGACTAGACTTTAATTATCCCACCCACTAAAAAGAAATAATTATGCTACATGATAGAGGTATTAGTTATTACTACAATGGCAATCATATTATACATATAAATTTATCAAATAAGGTGTACGTGTTGTACACCTTAAATTTACATAATGTATATCAAATATAGTCCAATAAAAAAAACACTTTGTATCATTATCATTAGAGAAATGCAAATCAAAACCACAATATGCCACTTCACACCCATTAGAATGGCTGTTATCAAAAAGTGTTGATAAGAAGATAGAGAAATGGAACCCCTTGTACACTGCTAGTGGTAATGTACAATGGTATTGTCACTATAGAAAACACTATGGCAGCTCCTCATAAAATTAGTCAGAATTACCATTTGATTCAGCAATTCCACTTGAGTATATACAAAAAACAATTAAATGCAGGGACTTGAACAGAAATTTGTTGAACAGCAATGTTCATAGCAGCATTGTTCATGATAGCCAAAAAGTGAAAACAACCCAAATGTCCATTGAATTATGAATGGATAAATAAAATGTAGTATATATACATAATCAAATATTATTCATATTCAGCCTCAAAAAGGAATGAAATTCTGATGCATGCTACAAGGTGGATGAACCTTGACAACATTATGCTAAGACAAATATTCTATGATTCCATTTAAATGAGGTACATAAGTCAAATTCACAGAGACAGAAGGAATAGTGGTTACCATGGTCTGGGGGTAGCAGAGAACAGGGAGTTGTTTGTTGGATATAGAGTTTCATTAAGGGATGACAAAAAATTCCAGAGATGCATAGTGGTTATGGCTGCACAACACAGTAAATGTATTTAATGCTACAGAGTTGTATATTTAAAATGTTATGTTATAATAAATGCCATGTTATGGATGATTCTTTTTAAATGGGCAAAGGATACTAGCAAGCAATTCACAGAAGACAACGTATATAAAGTCAATAAATGCACGCAAAAAAAAAGTGAATGAGGTAGCGGTTATATGTACCAAAATGAACATTCCTCTACAGTGTATTGTTATTTGGTTATAAAAAGAATAAACAAAACAATATATAATTCCTATATTATAGGTACTCAGAAAATGGTCTGGAAGGATACACTTATATCTTAATTTGGGGAAGAAAGGAGGGGAACAGGATTGGGGTAGTAATAAATGGGACTTTAGCCTTATCTGTAATGTCTTAATTTTTGACTAGTAGAATTTATTAATGAACTACTTATATAACAAAAATTATTTCTAAAAGTCAAAATAAGACACTGAAAAATAAATAAAATAAAACAAAAGACACTGAAAGCAGAAGCAAAGAGGGAGCATATGTTCTAGGAGCAGCAGATCACCGATGGCTCCAGTTCCCAGGACTGGGTGACATGTGTCAAAGAGGGAAGGCCTGCAGGCATAGTTAGGACAACTCTTAAACCTGTGTCATAACACTTATGCAAACATTTCAGCTTTTCACATAGTCTTTGCAATGGTATTTTTTCAACAGGGCAGTAAATTATTTTCAAATGCCTAACTGAGGGGAAGTAGCTTCATAAAGATTTCTTTGTCAAGCTGAGATCACATGGGAAAATACCTCAGTGAACCAATAATTAGCCAAGGATTTTTAAATCCAACTTTTTCTATGAGAATAATATATGCTTACTGTTGAAAGTTTTAGAAGTATAGTGTTTTTTAAAAATGTTTTCAGGCTATCAAGTGCACAGTATCAAAATGGCCATGGCTAACATTTTGGTCTTTTTCTGTCCAATCTTTATCTGTAGAATTTTTTCCTTCACTGAAGTCAAATTATATCATATTTTGTATCCTGCTCTTTTAAACTTATTACAATAACCTATGCCTTCTCCCAATTTTAAAAATAAAAATTAAAAAAAAAAAAACTTCATCAATATGATTCTTAATGGCTATGTACTATTCCATTGATTGCTTAACCAGTCCACTATTGGACAACCACATTCTTTCTTTCCTTTTCCATTATAACTAGGTGTTGGAGATGTTTCTACTAAAATGCTATGACAGCATTCCCCAAGTCATGTTCTGTGGAATGTCCTCAGGATGTTAACAAATGTTGGGTGGGGGGCAGGGAGGGCGGGAACTAGTTCTAGAGTCAAAAATAGTTGTTGGAAAAAAAAAGTTAGATCGGTGACTTCTTAAAATTCCATGTATATTGTGACTCTCCAAGCTCAGGGCCAGTATCCAGACCCTGAACCTGTGTGTTCTTAGAACTCCACTTCAGTATAGTGTAAAGCACTGTTCACTTTTCTCTTTCCATTAAGATAGACTCCCAGACAAAGCATTACTAGGTTAAATGGCACTGAACCCTTGGCAAGCTATTACTGTGTGGTTCCGAACTGCTATTCCGGAAGGTCGCCCTAAGTCACACCCACACTAGTGTGTAAGAATATGTTGTCCAACAGCTAATCAGGGTTGTCGATCTGTTTTTCAACCTTTACTAACAATTAAAAACATGGTATCTCACTATTATTTTATTTATATTTCTTTGATGATAGTCAAATTGAATATTGAGTGTTTGTTAAATACTTTGTATCTATTGAAATACAATTTGTATTATTTATCTTGCTACTTAGCTTACTTCCTAGGCTGAGATACTTTTAATGACAAAAAAAATTTTTGTTTTGAAACTAGAGTATTCTTATAATCAAAATGGTTATGTTGCAGTGGATTTTCTTCTTCCCTAAAAAGCTGTTACTAAACTGACAATTAGTAAAAAGATGGTTATATCTTTGAGTTTAAAAACTGCTGTTTGTTATCTATTAGTGCTTTTATTTTTCCATTATGATCTGTATAAACTTTTTCTAAAACAAGGCTATTATCCTTTGCCTGTCATCTGGGCAGCTGCTTAGAAAATGCACAGAATCCCCTTTAAATTCCCAGCAAGATACCTTTCAGGAGATGCAAAAGTGTTAAGGATAAATACTGGTGTGTGGGGGGCTCCTTCTGATCCTTGGTGTACTGGGTGGTGAACTCTTCCAGCCACTTGATGAAAGCAGGGCAGGCAGACAAGCCTTGCAGCAGGGAGTTCATGAAGCAGGTATTCCCCAAGTTGACAAGGCCAGGCACAAGCCCTAGAAAAAGTGGGGATGGTAGGGTGGGATGGTGCAGAGAAGAGAACAGCACATCAACTCTTTTTTTATTTCCCTTTGGTGACCCAGAGTTTCTGTACTGTGGCTTTGAATTTGAAATCCCAATGTGAGAAAGTCCTTATCCACAGAAGGCCAGGCATTCTGTTCATGCTGAGGCCCAGTCTTAGTACTTCTCCTTCAGTAAACTCTAGTGATAAAAGGACAAGACTCCATCCGGTGTTACTCTTGAAACCCACCATGATGTCTGGAACAGTTTGGTTTGCAATGAATGTACAAAAACACTTAGTAACATCTCTCTCTCTCTCTCTCTCTCTCTCTCTATCTATCTCTCTCTCTCTCTCTCTCTTCCTCATTCTCTTTACCTCCTTCATTCTCTCTCATTCTCATTCTCTCTCTCTCTCTCTCTCTCTTTCTTTCCATCCCCCTTTTGATAAGAAAGCAATGTTTCTCAGAATAGAAGAAAACAATTATTCTGTTGTTGCTCCCCAGGACAATGATTTTGTTCTTATAATCAGTGGGAAAGACTCCATTATACCAATTCTAATCAGTCTTTCTGCAAAGAGATCAACAAAATACTTCCCTCTTCTGCTGAAAATTTTTAAAAACTTTTTATTATGAAAGTTCTCAAATATGTGAGAGGATATATAAAAAACCCTAATTATAACCTTCCCTATATTTAACAATGATCAATATTTTGCTACATTTATTCCCCTCTCCCCCATTTTTTGATGACTTTTAATAAATATAAGTAGAACAACATTTACAAAAGGGGCATTTAAAAATATAAGAAAATAGATGCTGCATTAATGAAGAAACTAACTTTAAACATTTTCTAGTAACTAGCAGCTAATCAGTGAAACCACAAATGCATTACACAATTGGTCTGCTGTACTACTGAAAAACACAATTGCCATATTAATGAGAACACTTAGACAATTATACCACTTGAAATTTTCATGATAAAGCATGTCTCAAACTTAAAACTTTTTAGAGAGGGTGAAATATAAATCTTTTTACTATAGGATATAAAATAATGAGTCATTAAAATCAACTTCTGTTTAAAAGAAATACAGCCCCAAAACTGAAGATACAAGAAGACCAAAAATGCCCTCCCCTCCCCTTTTTGTACTGTTTTTAGATAATAACAGATTGGGGTCAAGTCTACAGACCATAATGCAATGCCTCATTCTTACCTTTCCTACGCTTCTTTCTTTCTGTAATGGGACCCCAAATAACATATATTCCTGCTGCAAGAGCAGCAGCGATTCCACCTATAACACCCCAGTTCTTCATGACTTTATATCTAAAAAAGAAAATAAGTTTACCGTCTTCCATTATCACAAACACAGTAAGCATATATAGAGATCTAGGTATATAAAAATAACATATTATCAAAATAATCCACTGGCCCACTAAATACCTAACTTTCAAGTTAAAGTAATACTCAGTAAGATACATAGGATTATGTCTTGAAAATCAGCACATTTAGACATTAGGATTTAAAACCTAAGTTAGAGCACAACCTTCCAAAAGTCCCATCTCACTCGGAAAAGAAGCCAAGTACTCTGCCTCTTACCTGGCTGCCACACTGGCTGCCAGCCCCCAGCCACGATCCTTTCCACCGCTGCTCACACTGTGTGGGATGCTCTTTCCCCAGATTACTGCTTGGCTCACTCTTCACTTCCCCTTCACTTCTAACAAAGTATTAGAACCTGCATTCCTGGTACCTTTTACCTGTTTGTACTTTTTCTTTTTACCACGGTACTTACCACCTTCTAACATAACATTCACTTATTCACTAGTTTATAGTCTGCTTCACTCAACTGGAATGCAAAGTCCCCGAGGGCAGGAATCTTCAGCTATTTTACTCACTGACATATCCCAAATGTCTAGATCATGTCTGGCACATAGTAGGTTCTATAATATTTGCTGAATGACTGGGTACTGGAGAAAAACATATAGAAATGGATTATCTTTTAGATTAAGTGGGGAGGGGACATACAATAGTATTAAAAGATCCTATAGTATTTATGAAATTAAAGATTTTTAATTTGAGGTTTGGCTTGAACATGGAAGTTATTTTTTTTTACTACTATTGAAGAAATTTCACCAGCAATTTAAAACACTGTTTTTACACAAAGTTATGTATTTCCACTGAATAAGGCAAACCACATATGTGTATCTATCTATGTGCAATATATACCCGTATGTTAGATATGTGTATATACATGTGTATGTAATGTATTCATATCTCAATATTCGAACCATGTAAATATAGCTCAGTCAACATTAACTAGTGAAGAGTCAATGGCAAAACTAGGGACTCTATCTTACAACTATGAACATTTTCCTAGAGTCATAACTCATATGATACAAAACTGATAACTGAATTTCAAATAAATCTATGTTCTGCCAAGAGTAAACAGTGCATAGCACTTGTTAAAAAAGTGGAATCACATTAATCTGGTTCAATCCTGGCTCCACTATTCCCTAGGACATCATTTTACCCCTAAGCCTCAGCTTCCTCATCTGTACAATGGACAATCATGAGATCTACCTCACAGCGTTGTTGTGAGGATTAAATAAGCGCTGATGCATAGGGTGCATAGTAAGAGCTTAGTAAATGTTAGCTATTATGATTATTAAGTATTATAATCTCATGAAAGTTAGACTTGAAGTTTCTTAATGCATCACTGTGCTTTTACACAACAGGTGTATTCACAGAAGTGCCTGGAAAGGATAAAAAGGGCCATCATTGAAAAGCTAAAGCACTCTATATATGCTCTCAAATCCTCTAATCAAACACTAATATTTCAGGGTGCATACTTTATGTCAGGCACTGTGATAATCTTAGCTCATTCTCAAAACAATCCCATGGAGGTAGGTTCCATTATCATCTCCATTTTTATAAATAAGGAAACTAAAAGATGTAGCCAACTTGGATGTGAGACATGTCACCCCATTGATCACCAGGGTTGATTCAGCTGATCTGGCTGGCTAGGCACGTATCCTCTTCTTCCCTCACTGCTCTACATGCGTCCCTCCTGAAGCTGCACACTTGGTCTAAAAGGAGAACCTTCCCCCATAGAAGAGAGGACCGTTCTTCAGTCAAGTGTACACGAGTAGCTGCACTCCCCTGCTAGAACCTCCAAACAAGCTCTCAAGATGTAGCCAACTTGGTCAAAGTGAATGAAGTAGCATTAATGTGAACCTTTGCCTGTCAAGCTGCCAAGTCTGTGCTGAAAACCACAAAGCTCATGAAGAAAATTGAAGAACAGAGTGTCAAAGGCCTGAAGGAAAGGGCTTTCCCATGTCCTTAGCAGGGCATGGACAAAAAATCCAAGAGCAAGTGGTAACTCTGAAAATGCCATTCCTCTGCAAAATGACATGACAGTAGTGGGGCTTGGGAGTGAAAAGATCTAACTTCTCCCCCCAGCTCTCCTATCAGGTGGTTGTAGGACCATAGGAAAGGCTGTTTCAAGGCCCGTTTCCTATCTACAGAATGGGGGAACAGGACAGCCACTGATGGCTACCAGCCCTGGGATAATAAGTCCTAGACCTGCTCCAGTTCCCAAGGAAGGAAGCTGACCTGAACAACAGGTCTCAGTCATTTAGGGACAATAATGGAGGTGCAATGGCCAGCTCTGAAGCCTGAAGCCCATGGGAGGGTGGATAAAAGGAGAGATATACCAGCTCTGACAGGACTAGGGACAATACTATTGGGGGATACTAGCAGGAATGCAAGACCTTAGCAGGACTGGGAGTTTTAGCAGATAAAGGTGTCCTGATTGGTTTAACTATTGCAAGATAATGAGTCACTAATAAGATTGGGGACCCATACAGAGTAGGGAATCCCTGGCAAAACTGGGAGGGGGTACTGACAATATATGGGGAAGGGTAGAGGAGAGGACGGTGCTAGCAAGCCCAGGGCACTTTACAGGATTGAGAAGCATGGCAGGATTGTCTAGATTGACAAAACTGCGGAACGCTGGCAGGGCAGGGACAGACATGACTGGAAGCCCATAAGGACTGGAGTTTTCCTGAAAGGATTAAGGGGTCTTGAAAGGTCTGCAAAGCACTGAGAGGTCCAAGAAGCATGACAGAATTCTGGGCCTTGACAAGCCTGAGGGTCCCTGGAAGGTCTGGGAACAATGACGGGATTGGAGAAGGTCCTGGCAGAGCAGCGTGGGGCACGCTGATACAATTGGGGTCACTAGCAGAACTGGGGAGTGCATACAGAACTGGCGTTGCCGAAGACCTGGAAGCTCTAGGGGCCCGTCGTCCCCGCCGCCTCAAGGGCTGGGCTTTCGACCCCGCAGGACGCAGAAGCCTCCAGAATGTTCGCTCCGGCCCTGGGGACCCTGACTGAGGCGTGAAAAAGAAGCCGCAGACCAAAGCTGTGGACCCAGGTCCGGGCCTCTCTGGCCGCCCCGCCCCCCAAAGCTCACCTGACTGCCGCCCCGGTTTGCAGAAAGCGCTGAATGGCCCTGTCGGCCGCGCTCACTGCCTCCTGAGCCCGGGAGCTCAGCATTGCGGCCGCGCGGAAGGCCCGCCCCCGCCGCCGCTGTCCCCGCCGCCGCAGCACCCGCCACTATCACCGAGAATTGACCGGAGTCTCCTCCGGCTTCTGAGGCGACGGAACCCGTGGTTAAAGACCAAGTTTCTAGGGAGACAGTAGGCCAAAGGACGGGCTCCTGGGAGGACCGGAAGCAACCTCCGCCGGTGAGGAGAAGCCGACGGACCACATGCTGCTTGTTCTCTGCTTTTCCCCTGTCCCCGCCTCTCTTAGCAATGGGTGCTGGCGTCGGTTGCCAAGGGAAGCCCCACGGCACAGGGCTTTTTGTTTTCAGGTTTTTCCAGGGCTTCGTTCATAAAATATATATATCTCACTTCCAGAAAGGACCTTGTGTCATTTTAATTTTTGGTGTGAAGAGAGCGGCCTCTACCAGAAAGCGAGATCAGGCCTCAGCATTAGTTGTTAATGTGATCAGAGTAGAAATAGGTCACAGAGGAAAGGCCTTTAATGAGCATATGGCCCACCTCTGATGGCATCAACAGAGAAACCGAAAGCTTTAACAACAGTCACCAAACTTACTGTTTACTTAAGTGGTTGCTAAGCACGCATCTACATTTTCATTCACATTCAGCCTTCACACCAACCTTAACATTACCCGCATTTTACATCCCCAAGAAGTTCAGAGAACTTCTGGCTGTCCTTAACTAATAAATGTTCTTATAAATAAAGATATATTACTAATTTATGATAATGTCACAACTAGAAACCAGTGGGGCCTGCTCTAACACCTCTCAAGCAGATCAAGATTTTTGGCACCTTGGACAATCATGGGTCACTATTCAAAGCCTTAGAGATTTTTTGGCTGCACAACTTGTGATTGGTGGAAGCACAATTGGCAATCAAGTCTGCATGTCTCCAGAATAATGCTGCTCAACAGAAATATAATGAAGCCACATTTAAAATTTTCTAGTAACCACATTAAAGTAAAAAAAAAAAAAAAGATGAAATTAATTTTAACAATATCTTTTATTTACCCAATATGTCCAAAATGTTGTCATTTCTATGTAAAAATCATTAACGAGATATAATTTACAATCTTTTTTTTATATTAAGTACATTTCATTTGGATGAGTCACTTTTCATGTACTCAATACTCCCATGTAGTTGGTTACTACCACATTGGACAGCACAACTTATAAAGCATTAGAGCCAGAGAGAATTTGCCCTCCCTATTAATCACTTTCCCCAACTTCAGAGAAAATAATTGCAACTACTGTAAGTTAGAAATTAATATTTTAACTCAGTGGTTCTCAAAGCTTTTGATCTAAGGACCCCTTGGTATGCTTTAAAATTATTGAGAGCTTTTGTTTAAATGGGTTATACCTAACTATATTTATTCTATTAGAAATTAAAATTAAATCATAACTTTGGGGTTTAAAAATTTTTAAGTATCATTTATACAATAAAGTTCACCTAGTTTAAATTACCTACTGTCTCTTTGTAGGCAACTCCTCCACCGACCCCCAGCCTCTGGAAACCACTTGCAAGACTGAGAAAAATTTTAAGATCCAATGATACCAAAGCATACATTCCATTAGACATCAGAACTATGACCCCAACGCATGTTGTATTGCCTCTAGAAAATTCCAGGGTACACCCATGAGTGAATGAGAATGAGAAAGGCAAATATGTCTAAGTGTTGCTATGAAAATTTTCTTGATCTCAATAACCCCCAGAATGGGTCCCCAAGAAGGGATCCTGCAACTACACTTTGAGAACCACTTATTTAGCCTCTTGAGTGAATACTCTGCTATCCCAGCCACAGATCTACCACATTCCAGACTATTTTGAATAATTGGCACTTATAGAGTATTCATAACCAATATATTCACAAATATTTTTGAGCATTTTGCATGCTTTATCTCATTTTAGTTCTTGCAATGACCACATGAGTAATAACAGTACTGTACATTTCATAAAGTTAACAATGTCTCTGGCAGCCAGGCTCTCACCGCTCCTCTAATCAGTGGAGGGGTGGCTGTCCTTAACTAATAAATGTTCTTATAAATAAAGATATATTACTAATTTATGATAATGTCACAACTAGGAACCAGTGGGGCCTGCTCTAACACCTATCAGGCAGATCAAGATTTTTGGCACCTTGGACAATCATAGGGTCACTATCCAAAGCCTTAGAGATTTTTCGGCTGCTAGAATTATTCTACAGGTAAATGGTTTCTTCAGGACCCTCAGCTCCTAGGGATTAAAAACCTGAAGTGGAATTTTCCTGACTGTTCTCATGTATACTAAGTCAGACCTCTCCCTTTTACACTATAGAGTAGGTCCCTTAATAACGCAACTTTGCATTCACTTTCAGAGATCCACCTCATTTCAATATATAAATTAGTGTCCTCTTCATTTTTTAATTTAAAAGTCAAATGTGATTCAAACATCTTCTCTCTGACTCCAGAGGAGAGAGTGGCCTAAAGAGAGAGAGAAGTATAGCTCTGAATGCCTTCTCTCCTTCCTCTCCTGGCTCTCCCATGCCTCAGAAGAAGGACCTCATAAATTGTGATTGCATTGTCACACAAATCCAAAAGAGAGATCTAGAATCCAATTGAATATCTTTTAAATATTTTTAAAAGTTATAGTCCTATATTATCCTTCAGATAAGTAGGAATCCCAATAGTAGGGAATTTGGAGAGCTTTTAGGTCAGCAAACACATCCACACCATGAGGGTAGCATACCCCAACTCCATGGGGACAGAAGCTCCTGTACACTCAGGACCCTTCCAGACCTCTTTAACTGGTTGTTCATCTGTACCTTTTACTATATCCTTTAATAAACTGGTAACTGTAAGTAAGTGTTTCCATGAGTTCTCTGAGCAATTCTAGCAATCTAATCAAACCTGAGGAGAAGGTCATGGGAACCTCTGATTTGTAGCCAAATCAGACAGAAGTGTGGGTAACCTGAGGACCTACTCCTTGCAACTGGCATCTAAAGTAGGGTGGGAATAGTCTTGTGGGATTGAGCTCTTGATCTTGACCTGTTGGATATGACACTATCTCCAGGTAGATAGTGTCAAAATTGACTTAAATTGTAGGACACCCAGCAGGTGTCACAGAGAGTTGCTTGATATTGGAGAAAACCCCTACACATCTGGTGTCAGAAGTATTGTGAGTATGGTATTAGTGTAAAAAGAAGTGAGAAACATATGTGGAGAACTGTGGCTTTCCCTACTCAGGAAAACTGGTATTAATTTTTCCCCTTCTTTAATTCCCCACCCCCGATTTCCACCCCTGACCTATGGATGTTGCTGTCTCCCTTTTTTTAAGAACTGGATCTTTGAAGGTGAGGCATCTCCCACCACATGCTTGTGGCACGCACCCAGGACCTGGTGTACTCGGGGCCTGGCTCACCCGGGGCCTGGCACTCTTGGTGCACTAGGGGACCCTAGTGCACCTGGGGGGGCCTGGTGCACTTGGAGCCTGGTGCACCCAGGGTATGGTCCGTGGCTCCACCTGGGGCACAAATCCAGGACCTTCTACATGTAAAGCAGACATGCTAACCATTACACTATGGAGCCACCCCAAAAAATTGGTATCAAGAACTAAAGGAAAGAATGAGAACAATGTCTCACCAAATAGAGAATATTAATAAAGAGATATAGAGCATAAAAATAAACCAAATAGAAACTCTGGAGTTGGAAAAAATAACTGAAATTTTAAAAGTTACTAGAGGGACTTGGTGGCAGACTTGAACAGGCAGAAGAAAGAATCAATAAACATGAACATAGAGCAATTGAGATTATTCGTTTTAGGAACAGAGACAAAAAGAAATGAAGAAAAATGAACAGAGCCTTAGAAATATGCAATACACCATATGCATAATGGTAATCCCAGAAGAGAGGAGAGAGGGACAGAAAGAATATTTTAAAAAGTAATGGCTAAAGACTTTCAAAATTTTATGGGAAACAATAACCTACACATCTAAGAAACTCAGTGAACTCCAAGGAGGATAAATTCATTCCAATTTTAGTATATGTGCTGCTGAAGCAAGCACAAGGAGAATAAATTCAAAGAGATTCACTCCTAGACACAACATAAGAAACAAACACAAGACAAAGAGAATTTTGAAATCAGAGAGATGACTTACATGAAAGGAATCTCAATAAGATTAACAGCTGATTTCTCATCAGAAACCATATGGGTCAGAAGGAATTAGTATAACATATTTAAAGTTGTTTAAAAAAAAAAAAAAACCCTGCCAACCAAGAATTCTTTATCTGCCAAACTATTCTTCAAAAATGAAAGAGAAATTAAGACACTTTCAGATAAGCAAACACTGAGATTTCTCACTTGCCGACTTGCCCTCAAGAAATACTAAAAGGAATCCTTCAGTCTAAAATGAAAGGACACTAGATAGCAATTCAAACTCACATGAAGAAATAAAGAACATCAGTAAAGCTGTCTATATAGGTAAATATAAAAGAAGGAAAATAGTATTTTTTGTTTGTAACTCCATTTTGTCTTCTACCTTATTTGAAAGACAACTACATAAAGCAATAATTATAAACCATTGTTGATGGGCACACAGTATATAAAGATGCAGTCTGTGACAATCAGCTTAAAAGGAGGGGGCAGAGAAATGGAGATGTATAAGAGCAATGTTTTTGTATACTATTGAAATTATTTGATATTAATCCAAACAAGATCATTATAAATTGAGATGATAGTGCTAGTCTCCAGGGCAACCACTAAGAAAATAACTAAAAATATATATAGTAAAAGAAATGACAAGGGACTTAAAACAGTATACCAGAAAATTCTTTAATATTTTGTGTTAAAATATTAACACAAATAATGGCAATAATGTAATAATTGAAGAACAAAATAGACATAAGACATTAAAAATAAATAGTACAATGGCAATGTAATTTTTATGTGATCTGTGATTATATTAAATTTAAATGTATTAAACTCTCCATTTAAAAGCCAGAGATTGGCAGAATGGATATAACAAGAGCCTCTTTTTAGATTCAGAGATGTAGGTTGAAAGTAAAAGAATGGAAAAGTTTTGCCATGCAAACAGTAATCAAAAGAGAGATGCAGTGACTATGCTAATATCAGGCAAAATAGACTTTAAGACAAAAATTGTTACTAGAGATAAAAAAGGACATTTTATAATAATAAGGATCAATCCATCAAGAACTTATAACAGGCTCCAGCACCAGTAGAAGGCCCCTAACAGGCCTAACTGCTGTGTGACAGGCCTGCTTGTCTGCATGCTGTGTGATAGGACCAAGGCCATGATTGCCTAGTAAACTGGTGCTGGGACGTAGTTTTAAAATTAAATTTTTGTCTAGAATTAAATCTGGACCTATGTCGTTTATGTCCACTTGATCCTGAGGGTGAGTGATGGTGGGGCTGGTGGAGTGCTACCCATACCCAATAACTTTTTGATCGCTCACACCTTCTAGATCTTTTTCTCCGGGTTACAAGTGAGATCATACTCTCCCTCACCCCAATACATTTCCTATTTCTCGTGTATTTTCTTCCTTCCACAGCCCTTAGCCAAAAAGATTTGTTTTCTTTTGTGCATGTGACCATTCTTTAATGTCAGTGATGTATACTTCACTTTATTAAAAAGTAACTCAACAAGAAAAAAAAGAAGATATAATAACTGTAATCATACATGCACTTAACAACAGAAACCCAAAATACAGGACAAAAATAGGACAAAATTGAAGAGAGAGATTGACAATTTAAGAATAATAGTCAGACTCTTTCATCTCAGCTGCTGACTGCCATCCAGAATAAAGAATACCTGGAAATTTTAGGGCCATATGAGCCACAGCCATGACTGCATCAGCAAGAACCAGAAGTACCTGGAGACTGAGGTAATGCTGGAGGCATATATCACCACAGGATCAACTTTAGGAAATATCACCCAGGTTACTTTGGGAAAGTTGGTAGGAGACATTATTTAAAAAGGAACTTGAGTTTCTGCCCAACTGTCAACTTTGATAAACTGTGGACCTTAGTCTGTGAGAAGAACATGGGTAAATGCTGCCAAAAACAAGACTGGAGCTGTTTCTATCATTGATATGGTGCAATCAGGCTACTATAAAGTTCTGGGGAAGGGAAAGCTCCCAAAGTAGCTTGTAATTGTGAAGGCCAAATTTTTCAGCAAAAGAGCTGAGAAGATTAAGGGTGTTGGGGGTGGAGAGAGGCTGTGTCCTAGTAGCCTGAAATTACATGGAGGGAAGTTCATTAAATGCTCACAAGTGTTTTTTTTTTTTTTAAGGAATTATAGTTGGAGACTTCAATACCTCACTTTAACTATTGAATAGAGCACCAGACAGATTAGCTAAGAGAAGATTTGAGAAACAGTATAAATCAACTAGATCTAACAGATATCTATAAAACACTCCACCCAACAACAGCTGAATGCACTTCCTTCTCAAGTGCACATGAAACATTCTCCATGGTAGACCATATTTTAGGCCATAAAACAAGTCACAATAAATTTTAAAAGATCGAAATCATATCAGCTGTGTTCTCTGACTACAATGGAATGAAATTAAAAATCAGTAACAGAAATCTGGGAAATAAGTATGTGGCAATCTCATAACTCATAAGTATGTGGCAATTTCATAACACATTTCTAAATAATCATTGGGTCAGTGAATTAACAAGGAAAATTATGAAGTTTTTTAAATGAATGAAAATGAAAAAACACGTCACAGTATTGTAGAAAGAAGACAACTATTTCTTTGATGACTAGTCAGACATCTTGAACTGCTTCTGCTTGATAATCTCTCTCCTAGGTCTCGACAGGCTTACTGGCTACTGATTCATTGCAACCTCTTTCTTATTTAATATCCCTCCAGAAACACATTATCTGAGGGATCATAGTTTTATAAGATGAGTTTGAGAGTTTGTCTTTTAAACCAGCTGCACAGATGTTCCCTCTGCCCTCTTCAGGCCTCTCTAGTCACAAATTAGCTATATTTCACAGCAGAGTGTACATGTGACCAAGGGAGTCTTTGAAGTTGCATGTGTTGATATTTTTTAACAAGCCAAACCTCCCCTTTCTGCTGGCTCCTGTGGTAAAGTCAGGAAGTATTTACACCTCCCATCACAATGCCAGGGACCTGGGAGTGATTCCAGATGGAGGTGCCATCCTACCAAAATGGCTAGCAGAGCAGAGATCTACCACCAAAATTTTATTTTTCCCTTTTGGTTTTTTATCCAATGTCAGTTCTCAAGAAAAAAAAAGGACAACTCTCTTTATAAATTTAAATCCACAGGCTTCCTTTTAAAAATTAAGTGCCATTTTTATAACTAGTAGAATATTGTGTTGGTAAAAATAGGCTTTAGAACACAGTTGATTAGAGAACCACTTATACATAACACACTCTTTTTGTATTCAGTATTTCAGGCATGCATGTCAGTCTCTACTCCAACCTCTATTTTTAAAATATTTTAAATATTCACTTTTGTTTTAAGAATCTGAGGGGAGAAATCATGATGCATTACTCTGATGTGAAATAAAGCCCATCTGGCTTTTGGCACGCCCCCATTTCCCAGACAGATGGATAATGTCATTAGACGGAGGCAACTGCCTTTATAATATTTTTATCTGCCCAAGGATGTCTCAAAGATCAGGGATATAAACAAATATGGGCCATATTTTTCTTGGCTGATAATACCATCCAGGTATAACTTTAGAACAGGGAAATAGTAGGATCACTATAACCTGGGACCCTGTTAGGAATGTAAACTCTCAGGCTTTGCCACAGACCTGCTAAATTAGACTCTGGGGGTGGGGCCCAGCCATCTGTATGTTAACAAGCCCTCTGGGGAATGCCACCCTACACTCAAAGGTGAAAACCACCGCCTTAGAAAAATATAACCATATTTCTAAAAAAGAAGAGAAAACATTACATATTAATTCTCTACAATTCTTTTCAGTGCCTATTTCATACTAAGTACTGTTCTCCCAGTTTTGAGGCAGTGCACTTTAAAAGTCTCCAGAGAGGAGGCAGTGAATAAAAATGTGCAAAGCTTGCTACAGCCTGGCTGCAGCCTGGGTAGTGCAGGGCTGACTGCTTCAAAGCCCCCGTTGCTAGTGGCCAGAGAAAAGGCAGACCTAGTGGAGGAACCCTGCCTCCTCTTTTCTCAATAAATGAATAATCCTATTATGTAAAATCTCTCTATTTAAATGTTGAAAAATTTGGAAACCAATTTAAAAAGTAATTATTATTTTAAAGGAACAGCTGTATTGGCATATAATTCACATACCATACAATTCACTATTTTGAAGTGTACAATTTGATATTTTTTTGTTATATTCACAGGGTTGTGCAAACTGTCACCACATCTAATTTGGGAAAACTCGCATTCATTAGTAGTTACTCTCCATTTTCTGTTCCCCATTCTCACTCCTAGGCAACCAATAATCTACTTTCCATCTCTATAGATTTGCCTATTCTGGATATTTTATATAAATGGAAATTATATAGCATGGCCTTCAGTGTCTGGATTGTTTCACTTAGCTTAAGTTTTCAAGGTTCATCCATATTACAGCATGAATCAGTACTTCATTTCTTTTTATTGCTGAAAAATATTGTATGGATAGACCACATTTTGTTTATCCATTCATCAGTTGATGGACTTTTGGGTTATTTCTACTTCTTGCTATTATGAATAATGATGCTATGAACATTCATGTGCAAGTTTTGTGTGCACTATATTTTCATTTCTTTTGAGTATATACCTAGGAGTGGTACTGCTGGGCCATGTGATAACTGTGTATTTAAATTTTTGAGGAACTGCCAAACTTTTCCACAGCAGCTGCACCATTTCACATTCTCACCAGCAGCAGTATGAAGGATATGTCCACATCCTCACCAACACTTATTATCTGCCTTTTTTATTATAGCACCTCTAGTGGATTTGAAGTGGTATTTCATTGTGGTTTTGATTTTCATTTCCCTAATGACTAGTGAGGTATCTTTTCAAATGCTTATTGGCTATTTAAATGTCTTCTTTGAAGAAATACCTATTCATATCCTTTGCTCATTTTTAAATTGGGTATTTGTTTTTCTATTATGAAGTTGTAAGAGTTTTTTATGTATTTTAAATGTACGTGTCTTATTATATATATTATTTACAAATATTTTCTCCCATTTGCAGGTTCTTTTCATTTTCTTGATGGTGTATCATTTGTGGCATAAAAGCTTTTAACTTTGATATAATTCATTGTATCAGTTTCTATTCTTTTGTCACTTGTGCTTTTGATGCTTTGTCTAAGAAACCACTGCCTAACTCAAGGTCATGAAGATTCACCCCATACTTTCATCTAAGAGTTTTATAGTTTCAAATCTCACTCTTCAAAGTATTATTTTTTAACCCTTCAGGCTACTCAAAACACATTTTTATACTGGGTCTGGCTTATGGTTGTCGAGTAACCAAAAGTCAAAGTTTGCCTGGGACTCAGGGCTTCCCAGAACATGGAATTTCTATGCTAAAACTCAAAGTCCTGGGCAAACAAGGATGAGTTGAACATCCTACCAATAAACTGCCAACTTGTACCTTTGGTATAAATCATTATCCCTGCTCTCCATGGCTTACAATAGATATTGAACCCCTCTTCACCTGAATAAACAGTTTGTTTTCAGTTTAAGATATTCATTGAGTGCCCCCAATTCAAAGCCCTGTGGTTGAGTGTATTGATGAATAAAATATCAATTTCAGTCTCCATAAATAAAGTTTTATTGTTCTAGGCCCTTGGGGTGCATCAGCAAACCTTTATGGAACTTAAGTTCTAAAGAGGAAAGGGCAGGCAGTCTAGTGAGAGTCGGGTGGGGGGACCATTGAACTAGGTGGGGGAGAATTTTGAAGGCAGGGATTTAATTGAGTTAATCGTTGACTCCCCATCGTCAGGGCTGTACAAATCACTTAACAATGCTTGTCGAATGATTAAATGAGTGATCTTTGGCCTTCTCATACTTACATTTTTTCTTGATTCATTTCACTAGACTTTCAGCTCTTTGATGACAATGACATGTCTAACTTGTTCTGTCATATGTCCAGTGCCGGTTACATTGCCTGGCACAACGTAGGTGCTCAATAAACAGTGCTCTAATACGTAAATACAGTAAACAAAACAAAACAAAACAAAATCATGTCCTGCATTTGTTATGGTAGCCTGGGTTTCAGGAATATTATACTCATAACGACGTTAATGAATCCCGGCAGATAAACACTGAAAGAGGCGTCCTCAACGGAAGAGTGCTCATTGGTACCTCGACAGCCATTTCACAGGCTGGTGTGCCCTACAGGCACCCCAGCGAAACACCACCAGCCACAGAAAGCCTGTAAATTTCTCTAACCAGAAGGGCTCTCCCCGCCCCCTCTCCCCGCACAGCTTGCTCTGCCCTCCGCCTCCTCCTCTCCGCCCACTCTCGCCGCGGTCTCCTGGCGGCGGCGGCTTTGTCTCGTGGGCTGGTCCCTGGCGGCTCCCTCCCCCTGAACAGCTGCCGCCGAGGGAGGAAGCGGCGCGGGAGCTGTCCAGAATCCCGGTGCTGAAACCACGAGCGCTCGTCATTCACCACCACTATGTAAGGGCCATGAAAAGGGCTCGTCCTGGCGCAGCGCGGACATGGAGGAGGACTTATTCCAGCTAAGGCAGCTGCCGTGAGTATCATGGGGGCGAGTGAGAGGCAGACAGGCTTTCTTTTTAAAAATGAAAACCTGCAGGGGGGCATCTCTGCATGGCTTCTTGCATTTAAAGGGAACTGTTTCAGAGAAGAGAATTAGGCCTGGAGGAGAAAAGCCATTTTCCTACCCCAGGAATCCAGCTTCTGTATCTCTGACAGTTCGATTTTTAAGATCTGTCAGAATCTTATGGGTACCCTCGGAGTGTTATGATTTCCCTCTCAATTGTTTTCAATACCAAAGGGAGTTTAAGGTCTGTGTTTTAGGAAAGCATTAGCTGCTGTTTTGAAATGTGGAATGAATTGATGAGTCCATGCAATGACATTGGTTATTTCCAGCCCATCTCCTATGCTGTGAAATTCCTAGTTTTTCTGCAAGGTCTTTTGGAAAGGAATGATAACTGATGTTGCAAACTGGTTTCTAAAAAGCTACGATTCCTTCCTAGAGTGGGAAGCTTGGGCAAAGTCCGGCCGTTTATGAAGTGTGTAAATGAGAGGGCTGTGCACCCTCCTTGAAACCTCTTGCCTTCTTCTGAATGAAAGGTTTTTGTAACAGCTAGCAGCTAGAGTGAGACATACTGTCGTTGACTATCCTTGGGAACATCATGAATACACTGCTTAGAGGACAGGAATTTTTGAGGTATACCAAATTTGCTCTGAGAATCTTGAGGGAATACAACCAAGAAATGGAAAGGATAGGGGCCTTGCAGAGGGCTTACATACATCTCCTACTTCAAGCTGATGGTAATACCAAGCAAATACCAAGAGTATGAGATGGAACAATAAAAAGAACATGAATGGGGCCTGTTGTTTTAATTTTTAGAAGCATTAACCATTTAGATGATAAAAGTAGACACCATTTGGATTTGTTGGGAAAGATACAATATTGTATGTGTGTATTTTTTTGACTTGAAAAAATTTGAAAAAAAATTTTCTCTCTCTAAACCACTGAGGAATTCTCCCAAGTGACTTGTAGTGTGACTGATATAGCAATCTGAGGCTCTGAGCACTGAAGGATATTGTAGTATTTACTTCTCAAGCAGTGTAAAATTAATTTTTGTTTCAAATTTTTAATTAATTCAAAACTTTAATTAAATGAAATTATTTAAGCTTTTATTAATTGATCCACAAATAGCATATCTTATGTAATACAACATTATTTCATAAGTGCTAAAGGATACTCAGTTAAAATATCCAGAGGTTGATACATGAATACATAAAAATGTACCTGTCAGAGTGTGAATCTCTCAGAGAAAACATACCGCTTTCATTGAGAATAAATTCCATATTTAGAAACCAACCTATTATTTTACAATAAAAATGATTCAGAAACTGAAATGTGAAATTTAGTACTCAGAATAACAATATGATTTATATTGGAACTGCAGTTTTACAGGGATAAATTTTCAAAAAATGTCAGACCATATGAACTTTGCAAATTACTCAAAGATTCATGTATATTTAATTTACTAATATATAGAGATGACACTGTTGTGACTATTTCTTTCTTAATTAAAAATGTAAAATAATGAGATTTATTTTATATTAATATATTAAATAATGTATATAACCTTTATAAGGTAAACAAAATTAGAAAATAAAACACCAATTTTAAGTTACTTAATTATTCTTTCTGATATTTTATGCACATAAATACGTATTGTATCTATAAGGAGTACCAAATTGTGTACTGGTTAAGAGCATTGGCTCTTGAGTAAGACAGACTTTGGTTCAGATCTTTCTTTTTTTTTTGGTGGGGGGGTTAGATCTTGACTGCCACTTTCTAGTTATGTGACTTTGAGCAAGTGACTTAACTTTTCTGAGCTTCAGTTTCCCTAGCCATAAAATGGGGGTCACAATAGTACTTGATTCATAGGGTTATTGTGAAGATCAAGTGAGATAATATGTGCTAAATGCCTGGCAGATACAAAACACTCGACACATTTAACTATTATTACATTTGAAAGATCACTTATAAAAACAATATATAGGCTTCTTGTGCTGGACTTCCAGATATTGTAATATGCAAACCCCAAATGACATTTGAATGAAATCAGAATTAGCCCTGAAATGTGCTGAGCTCGATTTATATATTTAAAAAAGAGTAAAGTAAAAGAAATGTTCATGTGAATCTGAGTGGGTTACAAATCACGACTTAGATGGTTTTTTAAACCGCACCCTTTGTATATTATGCACAGATTGCAGACAGCAGATTTCTTGAGAGCAATATGGTTTTTTAAAAATCAGAATGCCTTGTAGAGGGTTTGCAAGAATGGGCTTTGGGACAGGCTTAGTCCCATGGGAGGCCACGTGTTGATAGATTATAAGTCACTAAGTAGTTTACAGAGTCAGGGGAGGGGAAAAGGGGATGATGATAACTAAGAAAAGAGTCCTTCCTTGTACCTGGGGTCTCTCTCACATAGCTCTAGATTAGTTCATTTGAGACCATAAATAAACTCTGCTTTTCACCCACTGTTCACTCAGGCACAGCACTATATACAGGAGATTCAGGAGGCTGAGATTCTGCCTTATTGTGACCTTGCACAAGCTGGACTTTTCTGGGTCTCCCCTTTCTGGGATGAGTTTGTGAAAAACAAGTTTTGCAGACTATATAGATTACTTATCCATTCACTAATTCAACTTACTTGGGCACCATCCTTGATACAAGAGATTCTACAACCGAATGGGATAACTTTATCCTTGCCCTCAAGGAGCTTACAGTCTAGAGCTGCAATGCCCAATATAGTAGTCACTAGCTACATGTGGCTATTTAAATTTAAGTTATATAGTTTGGATCTAAAATAACTTCTATAGTGTAATATAGTAAAAATATAATTTATAAATAAAATATGTGAAATTTGAAAAAAAAATCAGCTAACTACATTTCAAGTGCTCAATAGCTATATGTGGTTGGTGGCTACTGTATGGACAGCTTAGGTCTGAAATATTTCTATAACTGCAGAAAGTTCTGTTGGACGCCACTGGTCTGGTGGGAGAGGCAGACACTGAACAAATAATTGCATAATTATGAGAATTGTCTTAAGGGCTACAAAGGACAAGTGCAGGGTGCAATGAGGCTAGTTCTAGATGCGTGAGGAAGAGATCAAAGAAGGTATACTTAAGGAAGTAACATTGGAGCTGAGTCCCCAGAGATGTATAGGAGTCATTCAGGAAAAGAGGTGGGATGAGGAGCATTCCAGACAGAAGGAACTGTGTGGCCAATGGGACACAATGAACAAATGTTCATTGTGGATGGCAGGGACCAGGCTACAACATGGGTAGACCTTGAGGACAGTATGCTAAATAATATAAGCCAGACACAGAAAGACAACTACTCTATGATTCCACTTACATGAAGTACTTTCATAGAGACAGAAAGTAGAATGGCAGTTGCCAGGAGCTGTGTGTGGAAGGGAGACAGGGGAGTTGTTCAATGTATACAGAGTTTCAGTATTGTAAGATGAAAGAGTTATGTGGATGGATGGTGGTGATGATTGCACAACATTGTGAATGCACTTACTACCACTGAACTGTACTCTTTAAAATGGTTAGAAAGTAAGTTTTATCTTATGTATATTTTACCACAATAAAAAAAATTGTAGCCCTCTCAACTCATCCTCCAGCACTGTTCTACTTTTTTCTTTTTTTCATAGCACCTATCACCTTCTAACATATTATATAATTTACTTATTTTGTTGTTTAGTTTGTCTTCCCTTACTAGAGTGAAAGCTTCACGTGGCAGAGATCTAATGGATCCCAAGTACGTGGAACATTGCCTAGATTTCATCTAATAACTAGATCCAAGTGGAGACCAGTATATGTCAGCCAAGAGAGTAAAAAACAAACAAGAAAACACTTTATGAATGAAAAACCAGAAAAATCTGTTCATCAGCTTAATCATTTACCTAAACAGCTGTGGCCACCATTATTAACTTTTAGCGGCTACACAACTGAGTCTACCTGGAAAGATCAGACATAGCCTTGTTTCATTATATTTGCCTATCTGCTTCCCCATCCCCTTCCATTTAATCAGAAAGGTTGGGAAGATGCAATTTAACTTACTGATTAAATGACTATGTTCTTGAAATTGTCCCAGACAAACTCTTTGGGCCCATGGTAACCCTGATAAGGACTCATTTTTAAATTCTAAAGAAAGAGCTAAATGAGGAGACCTCTCTGCACAGAGACATAGGACCAGAATAGATGGCTAAGGTACATGTAAGACTTCATGCTGGCTTGCTTCCCCCTGAGACTCAGTGGGACAAAAGGGGAGGATTCTTGGCCAAGGAGAAGAAATGGGGGTTCATTGTCACCCGCTCCTGGCAAAAAGTAGGGAGCTATTATAATAGCCTAGGGATCCTCAGAGTTAACTCACTAAATCCTTTTTTAAACCTCGAGCCTAAAGCTGCTCATACCCCATTATTTCAAACACATACCAGCGAGCTTCACTCTAAGGGATATGTGTTTCAGTGACTTAAGAGGAATAGTCTGGAGGGCAAAGAAAGAAGGTCTCACAAAGAGGCCATTGCTTGGATGGCTTAGGTCTTAGGAAGGACTGTTCTGGGCCTCCTGGCCCAGATAGTGGCTTTACAGCCCCACCCAAGCTCTTCTCTGGGCTCTCTAGAAGAATTATGCAGATCTACACAATCATTGTGTGATCTTGGGCAATTCATTTAAATTCCCTGAGACTTAAGGGTGTGCCTAGACCACCTTCAAGGACATCTTTAGCTTTAAAAGACCGATTCTAAGCTCTCTAGATGGGTGTGCCTGGTACCATCCTGGCTCAGGGCGATTGTTCTGATGTGATTAATAACATCTCTTTCTCTCTTTAATACTGGGTTGTATTAAATCTTAACCTTGACACTATTCACATTTTAGACCAGATAATACTTTGTTGTGAAAGATTGTTCTATGCACTATAGGATATTTTGCAGCATCCCGGGCCTCTATGCACAAGATTTTATAATCACCACACCCTTCCCCTTGAGTTGTGACAATTAAAACTGTCTCCAGACATCCCCTGGGAGACTAAATCACCACTGATTTAAAATGTTCTGGTTTAGACAATAAACTACTCAGCCTATTTCTAGAGCACCTTTGAATCTATTTAAACCTCAGTTCTCTGACTTTAGTCATGTCAGGACCCTGGTACGTGCTCTGCCAGCAAATAGTGCCTCTTTCTTCAATCGCAGTATACCTTTGTCAAGAGACTATAAACTCTAGGAGGGCAAGAATTTGGTCTGACACATAGAAGGACTTCACTAGATGTTTGTTGAATGACTGAGTGAATAAATAAGTTATAGAGATAAACTACCTAGAAAGTTGTAGCACAGGTCTTCTGCTTCCCTAGTCAGAAGTTACCTACCCCGCTCCCCTGAGGCTATGTCACAGAATGATTACCTACATGGTGTATCAACTCAAGGGGACCTAGATTCAAATCTTAACTTTCCTGTGAACTTGGAAGGTAACCTTGAGCAAGTTACTTTTCTTCTCCAGGCCTCAGTTTTATTGTCTATAAAATGGGGCTAGCAAAAGGCTCATGAGTGCTTAACAGACCTATTAGCATATGGTTAGGGCTCAATGAATGTTAACTATTATTTATTTGTGATCATTACCTTCTGCCCAGAATATGAGCTAGTGGGCCACTATTCAGGGAAGAAACTCGATGCTATTCAGGTCAATGGGAGTGGCAGGAAAGTACAAATAAGAAACATCCACAGAGAATAAAATTTCCATTAACTATAGACTCCTAGACCAGGAACGGAAGAGACCTTAAAAGCTGTTACATCCAACCCCTAACACTTAGCTTTCTAATTCTGGCAGAAGGGCATCAAGTGGTAGCTTTTAAACGTCTGAGGCCACCATCAACATCTTATGAAAATTCAGATTCCTGAGCCCTACTGTGCAGAAATGTAAAAGCCTTAGATTTGGAGAATGCTCAGAATAAGCATTTTAATTGGTTCCGTAGGAGTGTTCTTGGCTTCAGTTAGAGAAGCATCAGCTGATTGGTTAAAGTCATGAGTTCTGGAACTACTAAGGCCAGGGACCTAGTACACTACATATTATCCAGGGGACCTAGGCCAATTAATGTAACCTCTCTGAGCCTTAGTTTACTTGTATATAAACTGGGAAAATTAATAACACCTCTTTCCTAGGGTTGTTGAAGGGATTACATAACAGTAAGTAGATATAGCACTTAGGCTTGCCCCTCGCCTTTTGGGTATAGCTGCATATTAAATATCATTACTCCTGAGTCCACTCACATGGATACCTGCTTTTATTACACCATCTCTTTGAAGGGCAGCCCATTGCCTCCTAAAGCAGCCTTTTTCACGTCTGGACTTCTCTGCCTGAGAAGGCTACTTATATTGAGGTGAAATCTGCTTTCCTCTTCTTTCTACCCAGAAGTTCAAGCTCTGTTTTCAGAATCCAAGTTGAACAAGCACCTTCTCTCACATGCCAGAACTTCAAATATTTGAAGGTAGAGATCCAGACCCTGAGAAGACTCTTCTCAAATCATAAAGCTAGGGAGTGCTGAGGTCTTGAAGAGGACAAAGCAAGTTAATTTTCAGTGACCTTCTCAGTTTCTGCCACTTCAGGTCCCTAGCCTCTGACCTCATTTATCAATAGGTTTCAGATTCCAAAGAAACACCAATGTGACATAGATGAGTACCTTAGACAAAGTTGAAGAGTGCTGGTTGTCTGAGTTCTCCAAACATGGAGACACTTGTTACAACTTGGTCCTTTGCTGGTTAGCCTTGCAGATGGGCTTCTCTGTGAAGATGTTTTTTCTATTGATTGGATGAGTCAGGTGGGCAGGAATAATAAAAGCTTTAGACCCCCCAATTCTCACTGTTACCCAAACCACCTTTCCCAAACCACCATCACATCACATCACCCAGCTGACCATACAACCTCTTCCCTTTTTTCCTACTTCCTCTTTTGCCATCTTTCTGTGTTAATATGCCTTTGATTTTCTGTATTCTTATGTCTTGACATCTTGGGGCCTTGCTGCCCTTGGAGGGACTGTTTCTCCCAAGGTTAACAAGTAAATGAATTCCCTGCCAGTGTACCTTTTATATACAAACTAACCATCCAGCAGCCACTATCCATCCACCGGCTTGACCACCTAGGTCCAAGTACTTGGCAACTAGAGATAGCCCCTATGCCCCAGAGCTTGTTGAAATTATTTAAACTAGTCAATCCTCAGCTCATGTAACCAAAGTAAGGACTCTTGCCTTTATTCCCTCTGCCTCCTGACTGACCCTGGTGCTTCCTCATATAGCCCCTGAGGTGTGGCAAGCCCTCTCTTCTCAGGATCTGTGAGTATAACAGAATATCTTTTAAATGATATCTGTCACCTGATCTTTTAGCCTTGCCACACCTAAATAATTATAAAATCTATACTTTAAAACACTCTCCACAATCTATTCTTCTTCTTGTAGAAAAATGTGCCTGAGTGTCTTAAAACTCAACTCTGATCATCTTCCACTTTCTCACCCTACTTGAAAACTTTCAATGGCATCCCATTAGTCTCAGGATAACAAGAAATATCCTGTGGTGTCCAGAGCTCTGCATGATCCAGCCTGTCTCTCTTTGGTTCTACTTCTGGGCCTTTGTGCTAGCTTTTTATTTTCCTCCCATCTGTGTATTATCTACTTTGTCCTCTTGACCTTAGCCTCCTCAGGAGGTTTTTCCTCACTGCTTCTCCCTGCAATTGTTCTCTACCTTGGCACCTTTTTGTTTCCTTCTCAAGATCCATCCACTTACAAATGTATAAAGATCTCTTTGTTTACTTGTATATTAACCATCTCTCCAATTAGAGTATCCACTTTATGAGGGCAGAGACCACATTGATTTTGTCTCCCTTTGTGTCGCAGAACTTTGATTGTAGTCAGTATTCAATAAACACTTATTGAAATACTGAATGATTGTGCCAGCTCTGCATGACACTCTCTCTCTCTGTTGACTTCTTTATCTCCATGGCAACCCTGTCGGAAAAGAATTACCATTTCCATTCTACCAGGAAGGAAATTGAGACTCAGAGAGGTAAAGTAACCTACTCAGGGTCACACAGCTACTGAATGGTGTGGTCATAGGATTCAAACCCAGGTCAGTGTGTGCCAGAGTTGGGCCTGCCCTATGGCAGACTGCTTCTATTTAAGACTCTAACAGCCACTCTTAGATAACCACAATTAGGTTTAAGCTTCCTCTTCAGTCTGATAGATTCATGAACTCAGAGGATAAATGTCCAGAAGCTCAGATGAAAAGAGAAGAAAACTTCCTTATATAAAATACCTTAATCAAATCTCAGACCCTAACTTAAGGTACAAGGTGAATTAAATGATGGTACAAATAAGATCTTTAAGTTGACAGCTATTTCCTCAAGCTCTTCTTTAAATAGCAAAATTATATAAAATAAATGTTCCCTGCTATTTTAGTGAATTATATGCTCTCTATACACCACAAATGCCAAGAAATTGTGAGCCAGCCTGTTTTGAAGCCCTCATATATTTAACATATGCCACTGCTATTTTCTTTTTCTTTCATGTTTCATTTTTTTTCCCCCCTTGGGAAATCTTGGCTTGTGTAGTTGATAAATACTTTTAGGAATCCAACTGATTCAAAATGTAGCCTTGCTTTCTGAGTCTAATTTAATGTCAAAGGTCTCTCTTTTATGTCTTAAAACAAGTGTTCATAAAACAAGTGGATTCTAGTGGTTTGCCAAGGAGGGAAGGTGAACAGATCCTGGTTTAAAACTGCAGGGAGATAAGCCACTTTCTCAAACTTATATTTCACAAAGGTCAGTGTATTCCATTCTCAAGGCAAAAAGGTGACTTGAGTGAGGCCAGGTAGGAAGGAAGCTAATATTTACTCAATGCCCACAATTTCCAATTCATCAAGCCCAGTTAATCTTCAAGATGGTCCAGGAACCCTGTCATTGTCCCTATTTCACAGATGAAAGCATCTGTCACAAGCTTAGCAGATGCTACCTGCTCAACAAGAGCTTTGTAAATAGTTGCTATTGTTATGTGTATTTGTTAGGCAGGCAGACAGGAGCGACAAGAGCAAAGCTCTAGCTCTGTAACCATAGAAACCTTCCCTGAAGTCTTTCGTTAAGGACCTCCCAGAAACACCACCCCCTTTAGGGTTATAAATTACCCCAAATCCTAGAGCACAAAGGCTGTAAAAGCTGCTGGCTAATCCAGCAACAAAATGCAAGTACAGAAGGTATTACACTAACTTGCCCACACCTCAGCCTCATTATACCATCATTATAATACCATTACTATGTCCAGAAGTCCGTGAATCTAATTATAAAAGATGGAATTCTGGGTAAGCACATGCGCAGTAGGCAAAGTGTTATATAGCAGCCAACTGTCAGTCAAGGTAACCTCACATTCAGATCATCTAGGACTTCCCATCACAGCCCACGTATACATAGATCTTGCCATTTCTGCCTTGTTACAGCCCTCTTCACTAAAAACCCACTCCAACCTTGGAGCTTACTCTGTCTTTCACTTTCCAAATTCCACAGGTCTGCGGTCTTCCTTAGCTTAGTCCATCTCCTTCTAAAATATACTTTTAATAAATTTTACTTCTGAATCTCACTGACCTGTAATTCTTTGCTGTGTCAGCGGGGAGAACTGGGGACATCACCACCACCCTACCCCCATGCCACAGGGCGACACCAGGTTTTACATCACCCCAGCGGTAACATATTTATTAAAGTATAAATGCTCAGGTTAAAAATTGCTAACATTACAGAAAGGTCCAAAATAAAAATAAAATAAAAAGAATGCCCTCCCTCAAAACTCCTTGTTTCCGTACAGTGTTCCTCCCCAGAAGCAACCAGTCTTTACTTCTTACATATCCTTCCAGACTATCTAGTACTGTAGAAGCATAAATACTCTACAGCAGTGCTTCTCGTACTTAAACGTGCACACAAATTTCCTGGGGACCTTGTTGAAATGATTCTATAGGTCTGGGTTAGGCCTGAGACTGCATTTCTAATAAGCCCCAAGGGGATGCTGGGCCCCTTGTTGACTACACTTAAGTCTTAGAAGTAAGGACCTAAGTTATGGGATCACGTTCCAGTATATTTAATGAGCCCAACAATCTTTTCCTGTGGGCCCTTACAGATCAACATGTGTAGAGTGTGTGTGTGTGTGTGTGTGTGTGTTTGTGGTAAAATATGCACAATATAAAATTTACCATTTTGACAATTTTAAGTGTACAGTTAGTGACATTAAGTAATACCATTTATTAAGTACATTCACAACATTGTACAATGATCACCACCATCGATCTCCAGAATTCTTTCATCTACCCCAGCTGAAACTCTGTACCAATAAACACTAACTCCCTATTCCTCACTCCCATCAGCCCCTACTTTCTATCTCTGTGAATCTGACTATTCTTGGTACCCCCATATAGGTAGACAATATTTGTCTTTTTGTGTTAGGCTTATTTCACTTAACATAATGTCTTCAAAGTTCATTTATATTGTAGCAAAGAATTCCTTTCTTCTTAAGGTGAAATGATATTCCATTGTATGTATAGACCACACTTTGTTTATCTATTCATCCATTGATGGACACTTGGATTGTTTTCATCTTTGGCTATTGTGATACAGATCGTAATTTTAAAAAACATTTTCTTAAGTGAATGTGTCATAATCTATTTAATTACTCATTTCCTGATGATTGTTTCTAGTTTTGTTAATACTTACCACATTTTGTTAATAATTATTACATGAAAAACTGCAAATAGCATGCTAGCACCAGAGGAGAATATAGCAGGGTGGCTGGGAGTGGAGACTCTGAAGTCAGATGGCTTTGCCAAAGTCTGGCTTAGACAACCACTGTGTGACCTAGGATAAGCTCCCAGTCCCTCTGTGCTTCAGTGTCCTTATCTGGTACATGGGGGTAGTGAAAGTGAAGGTTAAATAAGGTTGTCCCTAGAAAGCACAAACACTATACTTAACACATGGCAAACTAACAATCTATATCATCACCTACTGTATCTATCTCTATAGTGAATTACTCGCATGACAATTCTAGATGGGAGCACAGAGAATTTAAAATTTGAAAGATATCACAGATTACCTTCCAAAAAGATTGCAGTGGTTGCTTTTAGTCACAGAAGGAAGTACGGAACCCTGGACAATCCTGGAAGAAAGGATGTAATAAAAACAGTATTCAAAGAAGATTATCAAGCCACATGGTCATTCTGTGATGTTACCCTCAGAGTTAAGGGTGATCCATCAACCTTCCCTTCATCCCTGAAAATAAAGTGATAATGCACATAAAATGTTCATGACCTTCCTTTGTTTTATCTCTATGTTTTTATCTTCTGTGAATACCTTTGTAGACAGTTTATGTTTTTTTATTTTGGGGTTGACTCTTGGGAACAGAAAGTCCTTTCCCAGAACCTATTTCACATCATCCCTTAACTCAGTGGATTGCAGAGTTGAAATGTCCCATCTACAGGGGCCACACTGCCTAGTTTACTGTTCTCTTAGAGGAATGTGGGCCCCAAATAGCCAGATACTCTACTTTTTAAGAGAGATCAGAAATCTTGCTTTATGTGAATTCTCCCGTTTAAAAAGTTTGGTTTCTGCTTAAAAAAATACCCATGTGAGCAAATTTTGTGGTCATAATATAACTTTTAGGTGACCAAAGTATCTCTTTTCTAAGGAGATTAATCTAAATTCTGACACATATGGGCTTCTGAACAACACTCAAGTCTAGAATGAAGATATCCTCATTCTCATGTGAATCTGGTCCCCCTGGAGTTGTGTGGTGCCCAAGCTGTACACCTGTATGTGGCAGCTCTGACATTTCAACTCTCTTGAAATGAGAGTTGTGTGTCAGGGCTGCCACATACAGTGCAACTCAATAGAAATGCCAGCCTTCTACCTGTTCAACGATCTTGACCATGAAAAGAAAGCTTTTCACCTGACTTGGGCACAAGAGCTGTGCAGAAAAGCTGTTGAGGGGGAGTTCTAGCCTTCATGACCAGATTTCCTCTGTCCCCTAGGGTGGTGAAATTTCGTCGTACGGGCGAGAGTGCAAGGTCAGAGGACGACGCAGCTTCGGGAGAGCATGAGGTCCAGATTGAAGGGGTCCGCGCAGGCTTAGAGGCCGTCGAGCTAGACGATGGGGCAGCTGTGCCCAAGGAGTTTGCCAATCCCACTGACGGTGAGGGGGCTCTGGAGTTCGGCATCAGCCCCCGGCCACAGTCAGGGGCTCTGAGATGCCGAGGTTGTCTCCCCAGGTGGCACTTTCAGAGGGATCTAGTGAAGGGGCAGGTAGGAGGGCCCAGAGGGCCTGGGGTGACACTGGAAGTGTGAACTGGACCTACATGGCTTACTTCAGCAGGCAAGGTTACATCACAATCCCTGCCAGTGAGCATCACTGCATAATACTTGGCTGAGGACAGCAGCAACGACTATGATGATGATTGATGATGATAATGATGATGATGTTGATGATAACGGTGATAACGGTGATGGTGCTGCTGATGGTGGTGGTGGTGGCGATTATGACAGTGTAATGATGATGTGGTGATGATGTTAGTGGTGGTGATAGTAATGGTGATGATGATGATAGTGATGATAATGGTGGTGATGATGGTTATGATTATGACAGTGATGATGGTGGTGGTAGTGGTGGTGATGATGATGGTGATGATGACAATAGTGATGGAACAGCTGACATTGGCTGAAGTTTTACTCTGTGCCAGGCACTGTTCTAAGCACTTATTACCCATTTAATCTTCATAACATTTCTAACTGGGACTGTTAACAATCATCTTCTCTCTTTTACAGAAGAGGAAACTGAAGCACAGAAAGATTAAGTATCTTGCCCAGGGTCACACAGACAAGCTGGATTTCTACCTAGGTCATCTGACCTCAGAGTTCACATTCTTATTCATGACCTTGTGCCACCTGAGAGCAGAGCTAGTCAAATAAAAGACCTCAGGTAGTGCTGTTGGGACCTGGTCTCATCCCCTAATGCTGATGGGTGAAAACATTCCATGCATTCTTGAGAGTTCCCAGATTTCCAGCATGAGAGAGAATTAATGACCTGACCCCACGGCCTGTTGTTGGCAGAGCTAAGGAGGCAATAACTGGGGAGAGGGGAGGCAGTGGTTAGGAGTGGTGGCTTTACTGTTAGGCTGGTCTTTGCTCAACTCCCAGAACTACAGTGTGTCAGCTGTGTGACACTGGAAAAGTTTATTTCCTCCTCTGTAAATGGGGCTATGAGTGGGCCTTGTGATTCGGACTCAATGAGATATTGTACCTCAAGCTTTAGTGCAGTGCCTGGCTCATGGTAAGCAGTGAATTGTGCACCATTATATCATTACTGTTCATATTATTGATGATGTTATAAGGCTCACTCTGCTTTCTCCTCAACATTTTTGCTGGGCAAAACCAGAACCTGCTGATGTGATAAATGCCAGCCCACACTTCTGGAGAAAATTATGATTGATATAAAAGGTCCATGATTAAAATTCCAAAAAGATGACAATTTCCAGCAGGGGCTTATCCTCAGAAGCAGCCTACAAAATCCCACAGCATGCTCCTTTATTATTTTTTATTTTTTTAAGTTAACTTTTTATTTTGGAATTATTTTAGATTTTACAGAGAAGTTGCAAAGATACCACCGAGAGTTCCCATATACCCTTCATGCTGCTTCCCCTCATGTAATTATCTTACCTAACCCAGGTACATTTGTCACAACTAAGAAATACTTTATACTAAACCCCATACTTTCTTCAAATCTCACCAGTTCTTGCAGCCATGTTATTGCAGGACAGAATCCAGCATACCATATTACATTTAGTCTTTTAGTATTTTTTAAAAACACTTATTAGCTTACAAATTATATCCTTTTTTTCTGAGCATACAAATAACATGTTTATTTGGAAAGCATTCAGATATGACAGAACTGTTCAGAAGAAAGTGAGTGCTGTCCTCAGAGATGACCTTGTTAACAGTTTTTGGACATATGTGAAAATCCACTTTTACGAAATATTTTTTTCCGACTATGGAATAAATTGTAAAAGTTAATGTCTCATACGATTTCTCCCTCCTTCCCTCCAAAGATAACAAAAATAAAACTATAATGTAAAGTTTTGTATATATTCTATACATAGTCACATATACATATACTTATATACACACATGCATACATCTCCAAGAAGAGAACCATACTAAATGTTTTGCCATCTATCTTGCTTTGTTTTTAAAAATGAATTAACAATATACTGTGTGCATGTTTCTACATGACACATTCTTTTTACCAATTGAGTCATCTTTTATAATGTGGATACATAACAATTTATAATTATTATATATGCAATCATTTGCTTAACCAACCCTCTGTTGATTGACATTCTGGATTTTTCAGTTTTCCCTCTTATAAAAAATGTCACAGTGGATTTCAGAACAAGGTATCTTTTCATACTTGCTGGCATGTTTTTCTAAGATATGTTCTAGAAGCAGCATGTGCTGCCTTTAAGGAGTTTGGCTAGGGACTCTCCAGACACCCCCACATTAGGACAACTGCAAGATGTACTGATCTTTCCTCCTTTCCCCCTTTCTCTTTCCCAGATACTTTCATGGTGGAAGATGCGGTGGAAGCCATTGGGTTTGGAAAATTTCAATGGAAGCTGTCTGTTCTCACAGGCTTGGCTTGGGCAAGTATTTCTGGGGGTACTGACCTCACATTCAGTCTCCAAGAAACCTTTATGCTGCTCATCTGGGTTTCCATGATCTGCAAGGAAGGACACAGTTCTCTCCACATAGAGCCTTTGCTTGAATCCACAAAGTTTAGACCGAGTGTCTGACCTGGTGATAATGAAGATCTGTGCTTGGGGGGAGTTGGGTGTGTTGGAGATTGTCTTCATGGAGGACTTGAAGATTCTGGCTAATTAAATGGTTCTCAGTCTTTTAGGGCTCAGGGCTACTTTAAAATTATGATGTCATCTGGGGAGTTCATCCTTGAAAAATATGCACAGATAAAAATGAGTCCTCTGCTTCAAGAGGCTCATGATCCCTTATTAAAATTTCCTCATCTACCTATAGCGAATAACTCATCTAGAACTTTAATACAACTGAAATTGATTTTTGTGAATGGTGTCCAATGATGACCTAACTAAATATTTTTCCAAATGGATCTTCGATTTCCCCACATCATTTTACTCAATAATTTATAGGCCACTCATATCTTTCATCACATTTCCATGGCCACAGGGATCTGCTTCTAGACTCTCATTTCTGTTCCATCATAGTGTACATCCAGTGCCATAAAGGATGTTTAATTACTGGGGCTTCCTAGTATGTTTTAATATATTAAAAAGTTGCACTTGTTAAATATGCTGATAATTCTACATGAACAAGACCTCTAAAGCAAAACAAACTAGTCTTTTACTGAGCTAAAGAGAAAAGATCATTATTGCTCTACCTCTATAAAAATGTTTTTCTCAGTTTTTCGAAATATGATGTTTTCCTACTTCATTCCAGGAGAGCCCCTGTTTTTTTAAACATGGAAACACACACACACACACAAGAATATTTAATGGCTAGTTGTCAGTTTCCACATTGCACCACATTGTTTTACTAATAGAGTTTTCAGTATATTGATGTGTGGTAGGGCACTCAGCAGGCAGTAGCAGAGGGGTTTTGTACATGCTTTCTTCGAGGTCACAGACTTGGCGAGGGGTCAGCATCCTGGCCTCATGATGTTTGCTTCCTCCCTGCAGATGGCCGATGCCATGGAAATGATGATCCTGAGCATCCTTGCGCCACAGCTGCACTGTGAGTGGCGGCTCCCCAGCTGGCAGGTTGCATTGCTGACCTCGGTAGGCAGCCAGCAGCTCTCTCCCGTTGTGTACAGTTCTGGCCCACTGGGGTGGTCTGTGGGGCATCCCCCTCTTCCTGCTGCTGCCAAAGGCTAGGCAGAAAAGAAGTAACCATGCATGGAAATACCATGACTTCAGCTCCCTCTACTCCTCTCCCTACTTCACATATCCTGACTGGTTGGCAGCCAACTCTTGCATGCAGAGGTTCAACTACCTGGAAGCCCTAGACATCCTGCTCAATTGCTGGAAAGTTGGAACCCACCTTGGCACATCACTTAAACCTTATAAACTTTACTCTTCCAAAAAGAAGATGTCAATACCGCCCATGCAAGGGTGAATTGAGGACTGGAAACAACACAGTGCCTGACACATAGTAGATGTTCAATAAATAGTAGGAAGCTGCTGCTCCCTAGAATTAAGGCTTGATAAATAGTGAGGGAGAGCCCTCAATTTTTGTTAGGGGGAGTTCAGCAGTAACCTTCTAAAAGGGAGGGAATGCCAGGCTGGATAAGAGGATAATAATAACAATCCTCACAAAAGCTAATATTTATTGAGCATTTACTGTGCAAATGGCTTTATATACATTGTATATAACATATGCATAATGTACATTGTGCTCTTTAATCCTCACAACCCTATGGGGTAGGTACTATTATTAGCTGAGGAAAGTGAAGCACAGAGTTGTTAAATAACTCATGAAAGATCACACGGCTTAGCTAGTGGCAGAGTAATTGCTAACTAGGAATGCTTCCCAGAATGCTGTTTTTCTATGGACAACTGTTCTGGGATGACCTGAGTGCCTTCAGCAACCAGGACTAGTCTTATATTAGCAATAAGGTCGTGAAGCTCAGTGGGAGGAACATCGTAAATACATATACCTGTATAAATGTGGCTTAGTCACCTGCTAGATGTGTGACCTTGAATGACATACTTTTTTGGTTCTATTTCATCATCTGCAAAGTGGGGATGATAACACCTGGTTTTCTGCAGATGGGCAACAAAATCCCTATGGTGGTTAGCACATAATGGGGACGTGTGAATGATTTCTTTCTTATATTCCTCATTTTCACTGATACTCTGTAAAGAATAATCACAATTCTGTGTTTTTGCAATGCAGGGCCTTTTTGGTCTTTTGTCGTTGGTTTATAACAACCACCATTTATTGAGCACTTATCTTATGCCAGGCTCTGTGCATTACCTCTTTAACCCTCTTCATCCTATGAAAGAGGTGCTATTATTATATTACTCCCATTTCTGCAGACAAAGAAACTAAGACTAAGAGAGGGGTGATGATGCCCAAGCTCAAATAGCCTGTAGGAGGCAGAGGCCAAACTGAGATCCAGGCCTGGCGGACTCAAGAGTCCCTGCTGCCAGCCCCTGTTCTGGACTACCGGTATGAAGTTCGGACTCATGGGCTGTGAAGTTCTATGGCTAAGTTTTCTGTGGAAAAGTTAGAGCATTGCAGAATTGCTTTCACTGCACAATGTAAGTGAGGATAAGAGAGACCTGTCATTGCTGTCACAGGAAATACTATGTGAGATTACCATAATTACTGTAATATAGAACTACTGCTCTGCTATGCCTAAATCTCTCCCTTGGGGATGGGAGAATGGGGAAAATTTGTGTTTGGGAGAGTGCTCAACTCTTTCAGGATGCAAGGATATCACTTAGCACAGGACTAAGGCAACACTTTACCCCAAGACAGTAACCTTCAAACATTTTTGTTCTTACTAATCTAAGAAAGAATTGTGTAAGAACTATGCAGCCCCCAGGACTATCATGGGTTTTTGAATTGACATTAAAATTTTTAAAAGTATAGGTTGCAGATTATATAATTTCTGGTATGTTGAAATATTAAGAATTTAAATAAAATTATTATATCATTTTTTTAAAACATGTCCAACAGAATTGAAATGTTTACCTGATAGCTACCATTATCTGTTTAAAAATAACATGCATAAGCTCTTTGGAAAAATTTGGAAGTTTTGCATTGTCTTGTTTTCTTCTTAAACTGGTATTTCTATTCCATTTCTCCATATAATTTTATCCTAATGTAATGTTTTACTATGCTTGAAAGTATTTAATTTGTCATGCTTTTATAATTTTTTGCGACAAAGTACATAAATTCTAAATCATTATTTTTAATTTTCTGAGATCATACAGCTATAGTATTAAAATTTTTCTGTAGCACTGAGTTATCATAATTCTTAGTAATACACAATAGATCAAAACAGCAAGAGATAATTAATTTTGATATATAATTATTAAACATAAATACATTTTTATCTGGAATATACCCTTAATGAGTAGTATGGAGTGTTTCTCAATTACGTCACATATTCTTAGATGAATACTTATTGCTAAATTGAGACAGGCTTCAGCAGCAATTCCCTCCCTATTTTTCACTTTTACTGAATGGATATGACTATGAAGAGCATTGTTCATATAAAAAAAGTTTAGGGGCAACTGAAGTTTATAATCACTCAATAAAGTAATGCCATTTGATTTTTTCCAACAACTTCCTATTTATATGCCAAAGAGCCCACAACAGTCGCTTATGAAACATTATTTTTAGTGATCGAATTTGCTGACTGCTCGATTAGGCTTTCCTTTATTTTGGTTAAAACAGAAAAGAATTTGAATCTGGATGAGTTGCAAAGGAATTTTTAACAGTGTCATTGGTGTCCTTTCTGAGGCATCCTGAAGAGTTTAACTTCAAAGCAATGCTATGTGAGGTGCCTGGTGAGACTGGGGGAGGGGCGGTTGAGAAAGGGAGAGTGGAACAATGACGGGAGAGCACCCTAACCTGTTTTCAGGAAAGGGTATATATGGAAGTTGAGGACCTGGAAATTAATTCCTTTAAAATTAGCCATGTTGGCTTTTCCCATGGAATTCATCTGTGTAGCCCTTAGGACTTGCCTGGAAGAATCCTTTTGGGGTCAGACTGCACTAGGCAGTGACTTAACCTTTCTGGAACTCAGTTGCCTTATCTGCAGTTAGGGATAATATAGTGTCCGCCTTGTAGGGCTGCTGTGAGCATTAGGTAAGCCATGGGGATAGAGCATTCAGTGTGGTGTTGGCACTTGGTGAGTGCCCAGGAAAGGCTAGAGCAGTAGTGAAAGCTCTAGTGAGCCTGCCTGGATTTAAGACCTGCTCTATTCTCTCCTCTTTGAGATACTGAGCAGGTTTCTTAACCCATTTGAGCCTCAGGCTTCCCATCTATAAAATGGGTATGATGATTCAAACCTCATCCACTCTGTTCAAGGATTAACAATGTAACAATGACTTTGCCTGGCACAGAGTGAGTGCTCCATGAATGCTTTTACTTACTAATAGCTTACAGCTCACATCCCAACCTCCTGTTTGTTTTTTATACTCTCCAAACTCTACCTTGCAACCTGTGATATTTTTTTAGCAATAGGGCAAGACATTTCTTTGGTATGGAGAGAAATTGGTAAAACGCTAGCTCTGCAGCCACACTGCCTGATGTACCACTTACAGATGTGCAGCTTTACAGATGTGTGACCCCAGCCAAGTGTCCTCCCCTCTCTGAGTTTCAGTTTCCTCATCTGTAAAATGAGGAGAATAGTAGCACCCACACCCACAGGATTGTTGTGAGGTTTAAAGAGTAACATGAAGCACACAGAATAGTGTTTGCACCTTGCGATTACTGTGATGTTATGTTACAAATTCAATTTGTCGTCCTCTTTCTCTGCGATGTTCCATGTCACTGTCTGACAGAAACTTTCTTTCCACCCACAGGTGGTCTTTGTTGGTATGATGTCCAGCTCCACTCTCTGGGGAAACATCTCAGACCAGTACGGCAGGAAAACAGTAAGGCGACCTCTGCTAAGCACGTATCCCCTGGGTTATCTCCATGATGGTGGTAACAAGTAACAAAACATGTGATTCTCGGGCACTTGGGAGGACTCTTTAGGAGCTACATTGCTGTGCAGTGAGAAGACTGCTCTGAGGCTGCTATAGATTTTTGAAATCACACAGTCCCAGTGGGGCCCAACCATGTGCATTTCAAAGTACAGAAAGTGCCATTGGTCCCCACCTGATTCACTGGGCACTCACCATTTACACAAGGCTAGGGGCAGACAAAGGTTGGTAGAGAAAGACACCAGCTTTTTTTTGCCCTAAAATGGATCATCTTTCAATCCTAACAGGAATGAGCTCTGGGGCCACCTGGAGAACCTGTTCATTAAGGCACCCTGAATTATCTGCTGTCCCCGCCCCTTCTAGGTTTACCACCTCAATAAACTATTTGCACTAGAATCCTTGTTTCAGGGTCTGCTTTTGGGGAAGCCCAGCCTAAGAGATGACATGAGATGAATTTGTAAACAAGAAGGGAAATTACTGGTCTTGAATTGCATTGAGCTCTTGTTCTATTTGTTACATCATGGCTTTGATGGTCCCCTTTGTATGTTATGCTGCTCTTGTTTTGCTAGCCTGCCCTTGGATTCTTTGATTCTTTCAGCATGTGAAGCTACAGTCCTACAAATTATGAACTTGGGCCTTAGTGGAGAAAAGATCTCTATAGATCCAGATAAGGTTTACCTGATTATGTGACCTGCTCAGGAAAAAACGCCACTCCAGTTGTGTGCATTCGGAGCTATTGCATTCCTTGACTGTTTTATTCTTCTCTTTCTTGGACTCTCCTCATCAGCCTGCAGTTTCTCCAGAGGCAGGGTGGGTGTAGTGGCTACAAACTTGGGCTCTGAAGTCATGTGGACCTGGATTCAAACCTGACTCTGCCACTCCTGGCTACGTGACCTTGGGCAATTGAATTGGCCTCTCTGAACATCAATTTCCTCACATCTGTAAAGAAGAAATAACAGAATCTACACTGGAGAGTTAATTGAGGTCATGAGTGTGAATGATTGTGCACAAGGCCTAACCACAGGACATACGTGAGCCAGTCTCCCAAAAATAGCATTTTTAACAAGTTCTCAGGTATCACTGATGTTGCGGGTCCGGGGACTACACTTTGACAATTAGTGGCTTAGACTAATAAAAAATCTACTCTTGGAACTAGGAATGGGGTAGATATCTAAACAAACTTAGAATTCTGTTAAGATGGAAGAAGGGATATATGGATGCTGGGTGCATAACAGCCAGGCCTGCTACAACTGGCATGCCACAGACTGAAAATAAAACAGGGTCCTCCATGGCAGGCTCTATACCCAGCATGATATGTGCTTTAGCCAACCCCCACAACAACCATTGAGGAAGGTATTATTTTCACTCTGATTTTACAGAAGAGGAAACTGAGGCACAGGGGGTGAGCAACTTGCCCAAGGCCACACATTTTATATATCTCAGAGCCAATCTCACTCTTTCTCTTCTAGACCCTTGTCTTAACTATGATGCTAGTGGCTTGAATCTGTAGGTGCTTGATAAATAAAATATGTGTTGACTCAGTGAGTGAATGAATGTTTGAACACTGCTGCACAAGAAGTAGACTCCAGCTACAGCTCCTCCTATTGTGACTGGACAGGAAACACGTGGGCTAGCAGACACCTGGGAGATACTGATGAATAAAAGCTCTGGGAAGTGGCTTGTGGCTGGGCCAGTTGAGGCAGGGCTGGGAAACTAACTGCAGCTATTGTAGCCAAGAGGATCTTGGTTGGTTTTTAGGGGCTGGAGAGGTAAATTGGAAAGACGTCTCCAGGCCTGTCAAAGAGAATAAAAGCTGGATTACTCTGGCCCTCAGGCGGTAGTTTTCTAGACTCTGCCCCAATCCACTCTTCCACCCACTTCCTGTTTTTGGAGGGTGTGAGTCACTGCTTTAGTGATTTTCTGGCTGGAAGAAAGACCAGAGTGAGAGCTAGAAAAAGGAAGGAAAGGAGGGAGAGAGGAAAGAAGGAAGGAAAGAAGGAAGAAAGGAAAGAAGGAAGGAAGGAAAAAGGGAAGAGAAGAATTTCTTAAAATAAAATCGAGCCATTTCTATGTTGGAGCTGAGCACCAGTTAAATAAACTGTAAACCTGTGGCTGTCTGAGGTTGGACCTAACATTAATCTTCAGGTCTATAAAATAATGGAAGGAAAAAGTCCTTCTAACATCTTAACGTGGCTTCTTCCTGAGCAGACTGGGCATGGAGGTGGACAACTCATTCCTGTCTCTGGCTAAAAACATTTTTTATTTACTTGTTCTTGAGGCAAACGTGCGCACACACACGCAGGAACCTGTAATGAGGAATTTCACCGTGTCCCAAATTGTTATCTAATTGCTGAATACTGAAGCTGTGAGAAATCTAGAGGTAAAGGAGTAAAAATACCATAATTTGGGGCCTGAATCTGCCACTGGTTGACTAAAGTAAGTTATGTTATGGAGCAGGTGAGAACAAGGACCCACAGAGCCGAATCAGAGAGAATTATGAGCCTTTATTAGCCGTCTGGCTGGCGACTGACTCTCTACCACGCAGGTTTAGAGTACCACGCAGGGTTAGAGGAGATCAGCCCCGAGCTTCCAGAGGAGGCAGTTTATAAAGCTTAAGACCATATCCTGGTGGTCTTTTGAACAAGCAAGCAAGCAGATTACAGGAAGCAGCAGATTATAGAAAGCAGTTGTTGGCTGCAAATATCCCACACAGAGGCGAATGTCCTCAGGGAACTCCTAGATCAAATAGGGCGTAGCAGGCAGTTTCCCCATCTGCATTCCAGTGGTGGTCAGTGCCCTCCTGGGGGCCTGAGCCTGGAGATATCACTTCTCTGTGACTAATTTACTGGAAAGTTTTTTTTTTTTTACTTCTACAGTCACTACCCCATCTTGGACCTTGGTTTCCTTATTTATATTAAAGGAGGTTGGATTAGATAGTAGTTGATATTAATAACTACCATTTATTGAATTCCCTAAACTAAAGGGCAATTGGGTTTTTGTTCCTTGGGTCTGTTCTAATCCTTCGGTAGAGGATGTAAGGAACATGGATTCAAGGACTCAGAACACTTTACTGATCAATCTTCCTTGTTTACCTGAAAAGTCCTGACTTCCCTTGGAAGAGTACGTTTACCAAGGGCAGTGAGTCATATGGTGCTCCCAGGAGGTAGCCCTCTAGAATACAGAAGTCTTCGTGTTTATGATGGACCTCAGAGGAGAAAGCTATAAGCTTGGATTTTAAAAAGATTCATAGATAGGCTTTTAGTAATGCCATTTACTGAATATTATGACTTCTAAACTTATTTTGGCACCTTCTAGAAAAGTGATTCTTAGGGGGAGGGGGATTTTGCTTCCCTCTCTCCCTATACACACTTAGCAATGTCTGCAGGTATTTTTGGTCATTGCAATTGTGGGGAGGGGTGCTACTGACATCTGGTGAGCAGAGGTCATAGAGTCTGCTTGAAATCCCACAGGACACAGGAGAGTCCCCACCACAAAGAATTAGCAGGTCCAAAATGTGAATGGTGTTAAGTTGAGAAAGCAGGTGTCGAGAGGGAATGCACAGACAGTGCCAAGTTGCTGTACTGTGAAGAGTTTGTTCTCCATCATCTTATTCCATCCCCTGGAACTCCTCAGCCCTCATTTCAGTATTTGCCTGAGGGGCACATTTGGACAAATGAAATATTGACATAGCATCATTGTGAAAAACATGGGCTCTGAGGTCAGACTGCTCACATTCAAATCCCAGCTCCTTCACTTATAGGCTGCATGAGCTTGGACAAGTTATTCAACCTCTCTGTGCCTCAGTTTCCTCATCTGTAAATGGGATAATAATAATCTCCCATTGTACTGTTATGAGGAGTAAATCCTTGTACAGAGAACTCTTGGCTCAGAGGAAGCATTTCATCGATGTCCATTAATATTCCTATTATCTGCCAAGCTCATGTTGCCAATACCGGCAATGCCAGTGTTAAAATGCAGATGCATCATCTCTAGAGTCCATATTTCCCCCCTGACTTTGGCTGTGGGAAGACATAACTGAATTATCCCCTACAATTCAGTTGATCAGTAGGACATCCATCCATCTCAAATAGATGAATCTTGGGGGGCTGCCTAGTGTGTTCCTCCAGTTCTCCTGACCAGCTAGCTAAATTCCACAGCCAAGGTAAAACTAGCATGACTGGAGGCAGACCCAGACTTCAGGGCCCCCTTATCCCCTGCATGGCATCTGGCCCAACCTCAGGGAAGATGGATCAGGCTCTAATTATAAACCTTCCCCAGAACTCCTCCAGGAACAGCGGGCAAAGGGGCAGCTGGCGAGTTTTAGTAAGTGCTGAAATCTCCTCTTAGCTCCTTGATCTGCCTCAGCCCAGCTGGGAGGTTTCTGTGAGGGCGTCCACTGCATGACTTTGCAGGGAAATCATATATGGGGTTGAGACTCAGTGGGCCACTTTGATTCCTACAGAAGTTGCTGCAGCCAGGGAGCTTATGGCGGCCAAATAAACGAAGGGCAATTGTGGGTGTGTGCCTTTGAAGGGATGGAGATGAATGCATCCATGTTCATATCCCAGTGACCCCTGTTGAGCGAGGTAATCTTGGGCAAGTTGCTTCACCTCTCTGAGCCTGTTTCTGCATCTGTGAAATAGGGTGCATAATAGTAGGCAGCTCATAGGGCTGTTGGAAGAATTAAATAAGAAGACATATATAATACTTCAAACAGTATTTACTGATGCATGGTTAGCCTGCGATCCATGGTTACTGCTATTGGTTAGGACGCAAAGAAAAACAATTTCAGAATATAATCAGGTCACTAGTTCAATGGTTATAGGTCCATGTTACCTCTAAGGAGGAAAAGGAAGTGACTAGCAGGCACTGTATTTTTTGAAGGTTCAGATGTCCTTAATCTGTGACTATTCCCGTTCTACTTGAGCATGATTAGAGAATAGCAAGGCGATTAAGAGTCAGATAGGTGACTAAGCCATGCTCACGATGAAATCAATGTGCTCCTCTTGGGGATGGCAGGCCTGGCGCCTAAGTGGTAGCAAGACTCAGTTTCTTGGAGCAGGAGGTGGAAGCCTTTCCAGACTGCAGGTTGCAAACAAATGAGCCATGGGCTGAATATGGCCCACACATGTGTTTTCTTTATCCCATACAATGCTTTGTAAGATTTTGAATCAGTTGCCTCCATTTCCAAAATGACAGATTTGCACAAAAATAGAGTTATGTTTTTTTAGGGGGCTATCTGGCATCCTGGGAGCCACATTCTATGATGGCAACTTTTGACCAGAGCTGAGTAAAGGCTGACAAGACAGGGCAAGTTGTCTTCCATTCACCCAGGCCCACCTGCTCTTGCTGCATTACACTGCATGGTGCATGTTTGTTCTCTACTAGAGGTAATGGGGAGACATCAAAGGCCCTGGAGGAGAGAGTGGCTCATTCACAGTACAGCATTTGGGGATGAAAATTCTGGCTCCAGATTTGACTCTGTCGATCCTGAACGAATCAATCAACTACTTCAAACATCACTGTGCTCCTTTGTAAAGTGGAAAATGAAAATAACAAACTCTTTCCAAAGGTCATTGTGAGGATCCAGCATAATGATGTGACAGTAATTAAAAATATGAATGAAAGTTCCATGAAGTCAGAGATTCTGGTTGTCATGTTCCCTGCTGAAGTCCAGAACAAAGTCCAAAGCCTAGCAAACAACAGGCATTCAATATATGCATAGTGAATGGATGAATGAATGAATAATAGTGTCCTGACACACAACAGATGCAACAGATGCTCAATACATGCATAGTGAACAAATGAGTGAATGCATGAATGATATATATCAGTACCTATAGTGCTGGGCACACAGCAGGTGTTCGATACATGTATATTGAATGAATAATATGTATCAGTACTCTAGTGTCTGGCATATAGCAGGCACCTACAACATGGTTATTGTTGAATGAATAACTGAATGAGCAAATTAATGAATGCATAATGTCTATGTATCTATTTCTAGAGCCTGGAATACAGAGGATGCCCAATAAATAAACATGTAAGGGAGGGAGGGATGAGAAAGGAAGGAAGAGAGAAGAGGAGGGAAGGGAAGGGAAGGGAAGGGAAGGAAAGGGAAGGGAAGGGAAGGGAAGGAAGGGGCTAACAATTTAAAAGGTAGAACAGATGTTATTAGGTAGAGTAACAAGTGTACTTAATGAGAAGCACTAAGACATTTCTGCAGTGTCCATAACCAGTGCTTAGCTAGGGCTTGCTGGCAGTGCCCATGCCTTTGCAATAGTCATGACAGTACTTACACATGGTTGCTGAATCCTCATTTTCTGAGCAGCTGGAAAGCCCCGGCATCAGCAGGCAAATTCAGAGCCAGCTGCAATCTGCTGTGACCTGACAGGACAGGTCAGCATGCCTGTCTGTGCTGCCTATGGGGGTCACTGGTGACCTCACTGGGATGATGTAACTCCCAGTCAGCCCTGGGAGGGACGCTTAGCTCCCATGTCTCAGTCTGGATGCCCTCTTGTCTGCTGTCTACTCTTCTCCTGGTTTTCCTTTTCATTTTCTCTGCTGCTAATGATATCCTGTTTCTGTATTCAAGATTCTTTGGGTTCCAGGGAAGAAAATCTCTATTGAGTTAGCTTAAGCCAAAGGAAAGTAATTAAAGTATATATGTGTTAGGTACCAATTTCATGGTGGTGTGTTTAAGGGTGCAGAAATGTTGTTTTATTATTATTTCAGTAGATTCAGGGCTTCCTGCTTTAATAATTCTTGTCCTACCTGTTCTTTTATGTACACAGTATCTTTCTTTGTATCAACTTTTTTAAAAATTAAATTAATTTTCTTTGGAAAAGAAACTTTATAGAATGTCTTAAGTGGGAAATCAGTAACAATTGCCCTAAGGAAATATCTGCAAAAATAAATACAGTGAAAATAAAACAGAGTTATTAAATTCTAGCTGGTTATGGTTGCCCCACTGCTTACCCTGTTAAAAAGAGATTAATAAGAGTTTAAAAAGGTGTTTAAGACAGACTAGCACCACATAGATCCTTCCTTTTAGACATAATCAGAAGATTGAAGGTCGAAATGAAAAACTACTTTCTCGCAAGGTGATTCAAAGTTATTTAAAACATTGTCTCTACTATCTAAAATCATTTTCCAAAAGACCCCAAATCACCTGGTAGACCTTTAATTTTTCTCTCTAGTCTTTTTAATTCAGTTTAAGATGTTAAGATTTTAAAGATTTTAAATCATATGCTTCATACTTTTCCGCTAAAGTGTCCCCAGTGGGGGCTGGAGCGTGAACTGAACCCCGGACCTGAAAGCAGTGCTTCAGAGAGAGACGCGTCCAGAATTTTCTCAGTCTCTGAGGAATGTACACTATGGCAGGTAGTTCTCAATCTTGTCAAACATAATGTCCCCTTTATTTAAAAAAGTTGTTAAAAAGTTTAATAGTATTTCTTAATTACACAGAAATAATTTCAAAGATGAAATAGTCACTCACATAATTGAAATAATAAATAACCCATAATGGCCTATTATATGAAGGAGAAAAAATTTAAATAATTAATAAGATTATTTTTAATATGTAAATGTTCATGTACAACTCTGCCTAGATAATAAAAGGAAGGAATTAATATTTGCTCCTGATTATAAATAAGCTTGTATTTAACTGAATTTTATTGGTGTTTTTTCTTTATATTTAACATTTGGAATAAGATTCAGTTGAGTCTATTCATAGATATGCACTGAAGACCTGTCAGTGCAGGCAGATCCTGAAGTGTTTCCTCAGTGACTCAAACACCACATACAGCATTGCCACTGACAACACGGTTTTCTGAAATGATGAACAGTTTTGTAAACTTCCAGATAAAACAGAGCATAATCTTCATTTGATTTACCTAGAAGTTGCCTTCCTAAAAAACTAAGTGTAGTATATTCAAACTATACCAAAAAAAAAAAATCTTGTTTATATGTAGAATAAAGTGAAGGTCTAGGTGCAAATAATCATCAACAGAGTTTACAGCTGTGTGACCACAAGGTGAGAAGTTCGACTCGAGATGGTGCAGGATGCAGGACAAGTCCTTACTGGTTTCAGCCATTGTGGGACATCTGGTATCTCTGGGCCTTTACTGTAAAATGCCAATCACTGGGACAGTGCCCCACAGTTTTGCCACATACCTCCTAGGGGTTGTCACTACCCATATGGAAAATCCCTGGCATCCACTTGGCTGTGTGGGTTCCCCTTCAACGTGACCCTATTAGTGAAGTTAAACATGTGTGGGGGCCATGGGACCTGGAGGTGCTGAGAAGCCCAATGACTTGGTGTCTCCTTCTCTGCAGGGGCTGAAGGTCAGCGTGCTCTGGACTCTGTACTATGGCATTCTTAGTGCTTTTGCACCTGTGTACAGCTGGATCCTGGTGCTCCGGGGCCTCGTGGGCTTCGGGATCGGAGGGGTCCCCCAGTCGTAAGTAAATGCCCACCTCTGGCCTTCCAGCCAGGCAGCCAGTCAACTATATTCGTGGCCTCAAGGGATGTAAAGATGGCTACGCCAGGGCCTCTGGTCTCAGGAGCTATGATGTAACCAGAGAACAGTATCATTATCAGAACTGTAATGAATAACAACAACAAAAGCAGCACAATAGCTGAAAGATCATAAATGTGAAATAATAATAGATTTAGCACAGATTGGACATTTATCTTTAACATATCATGGCAGACCCAAGAATTATTGCAATCTCCATTTAACAGTTGAGGAAACTGAGACTCTGTGGGTGAAATCATTTGTTCAGGTTACACAGTGTATAGGTGGAACTAAGAACCCCAGTTTTTCTACCTACGACATCCTTGCTCATAATATGTATGCTGCCTCTCACTCCCTTCTGATGTAACCACAAAGCAGGGCATGGGGCTAATAATTTGAGATTGGGTGTTGTTTTGTGGTTGCTACTGGTGAGGTGCTGAGAGTAGTCAGAGTTGTAGAAAGAAGTGACTCTCTCCTGGGAGTTTGGGGAATTCTAAAGCAGAGATTGGCAGACGATGGCATGCAGGCTGAATCCTATGTGCTGATTGGTTTTTAAACAAAGTTTTATTGGAACACAGCCATTCTCATTCATTTACATATTACATTATGCCCATTTTCATGCTATAGCAACAGAGTCGTCATAGCAGAGACTCTGTGTCCTGCAAACCCTGAAATATTTCCTATCTGACCCAAATGTGTTGGCCCCACCCTAAAGGATGTTGATAGCCAATATTCTGTGTTTATTAACAGGCAGGTGCTGTGTTAAACAGTTTATCCAGATTATCTCATTTAAGCCCTCCCCCCCCCCCCGCCAATTCCCTATCAAATAAATTCTGTGATTAATCCCATTGTACATATAAAGAAACCGAGGCACAGAGACGTAAGTAACTTGCCTCAGGAGACATAATGAAGAAGAGGCAGACCCAGAATCTGAACTCAGGCCCTCCAACTCCAGATGTCTGGTTTCTAACCATTGCATTTTACTTCCTTGCTATTAAGAATGTAAAGGATTTGGAAAGACTCTGAAGAGGGATTAGGAAGATACAAACTATTTCCTAGGAAGGAAAATGCATGAAAAGAGGAAGCCATAGCTGAGTCTGAGGAAGGCTGACGTCCCAGTTTAGTTAGCTTGTTGAGGTGACATATGTGAGAATTGAAAGCTGAGGTTGGACAGACTGACCAGGACAGCTCGTTAAAGCCTTGAATGCCAGGCCAAAGGGATTCTACAGGCAGTGGGGAGCCACTGAGAGTTCATGAACAGAGGAGGTGCTTCAGAAGTGTTAATTGGCAGTGGTGGGTAGGATGGGTTGGAAGTAAAGAATCCTACTGCAGTAATTTAGGGAAATTTTGTCACAAGTATCAGATCATTCCCTTCTAGTTTATTTATTCATTCAACCACTATTTCTTGAGCACCTATTATGGCACAGGCCTGTGCTAGGTGCTGGGAATACAGCAGTGAGCAAAACAGACATGGTTCCTGATACAGGTTGGGTTCCTGGGAAACAAACCCTGAGATAAAGATTTGTGTGCAAGTAATTATCGGGATAAATATCTGCAAGGAAGTGAGAAAAGCGTGAATGGGCAGAGGAAGAAATTGAGTTGCAATTTGATTGCAACAGAGGACTCAGCTGATTCTGTAGAGGTTCAGAAGCTGGGATGGACCTTTAGAGTTGTTCCAAATTGAGGCATGGAGGCTGGAAATTTGTGCCTCACATCAGCCACATTGGATATGGGCTGCCCTCAAGGAGGGAGCTGTTAGCAGACAATGCTCCTGGTCATTCCAGAGGGACTATGTACCTCAGTCCTAAATGTTGAATCCAGGTTGTATATCACAGCATCCATTACAGTTCATCTCTGCCACTTCTTGGAGGCACTTACTTCATATTATTCATTCACTTCATCTGGGAATAGCTCCTTCAGGATTCTGGTTGGTCTTTTTCCTGAAAAGACTTATAAGAGTATGTTTAGTGAGATAAACTATGGCCCCTGCTAGTGCTTCTAGCTACATGCCTATAACCAGTGCCTAGTATCTTCTTCCTCTGTTACCCATTCTAGATTCCCCTCACCTTAACTAGCACATCTACTGATCTACTTGGTGGTTTACCTGGTGGGGTGACTCAGATCCCATGCCTGAGGTCCCTGTTCACCATGCTCTTCTCAGGCCATAGCCGCTGCTTGTCCATTTAACACCAAAATTGGATGGTCTGTTACCTGGGTGCCTTATTAGGTAGCCCTAATATCTCCTGATACTCAGGATCAATTCCTCAGACAAAATGCTGACTCTTTTTCTTGCCTGCTTATTTTGTGGCACAAAGAACCCAAAGTTAGTAGGTGGCACCTGTTGCTTAAAGTCTAATGGGACTCTTGCTATGTCCTCTGGTAGAAGCATGTCATCTCTGGGAGCCAGGACTTCTAGACCAACAGAGCCTAGAAGTTGCAAGATAGGTAAAGTATAAATTCCCCCAACTGAGTCTTTGGGAATAATGATAATGAAAGCCACTCCTACTTCAACCCTTTGATTTCTAGAACCATGTATTCTTTCTATACAGTACCACATAATGGTCATTGGTTGAACGGTGTATTATGTCCTGGAAACAGTGCCATCTCCAAGCTGATGCATCCATGGTACCTTCAAAAGGCTGGCCCATCACTCTGTCAAGCCAGCAGCTTCAAGGTGGCAAATTTGATAGGACCAGTATATTCCATGGTCGTATACCCACTGTTGCATCTTCTTTGTTATAAATTGGTTCCCTTGGTCCAGTGCATTGTTATCTGGGACCATGTGTCAATGGGCCAAATACTTTGAAAGCCCTCAGATAATGGTGCTGACTGAGACCCTATGGGCAGGAAAGGCAAACTAATACCCAGAGTATGTGCCAATTCTGTTCAGAATGAATCATTGATCTTTCTGCAATGGAAGGAGTCCAATGTAAATAACTTGACACCAAGTGACATGAATGGTTCTGTCCTGGGAGCTCCTTGTTGATCTCTGTTGCTAGAAGTTTGGCCTTGGTAGGTAAGGGTCTGGGAATTGCAATCTCTTCCTCTCAGGGTTAATGTTTAGGTGATTGACTTCTTGAGCCTGTTGAGTGTCAAAACGGAGAAGAGGTGATTTAGAAGAGTAATGCTAATGCTGAGGTAGTGTGGCTAGACCATTGGATCTAAAACCAGATTATCCAGTTTTGAACTCCAACTCTGTCACATAATAGTTGTGTGACCTTAGGTAAGTCACTAAACCTTTCTACATCTCAGTTTCTCCATCTTTAAAATAGGGGTGAGATCAGTTAGAATATCAAATGATGATACATATAAAGTGCCCAGGACAGTGCCTCGACAAAGGTTAGCACGCATCTGGTCTGTTGAAGACTTTGGTAAGAAACGCAAGTGTCAGCCTGATGGATGATGGACACAGTATATAATTGTAGACAGAACACACGGGGAAGGGAGGAAGTGTGACCACAAAGAGTTAACACAGGATCAAATTCTCAGACTCTTCCTGCCACTTGGCTGGAGGGACAGTAAGTAGTTCTTAGTTTTCCTCAGTCCTTTCCTCTCTTCTTCATTATTGATCCCTGCCAGGCTCTACAGAGTAGGCATTTGACAAATCCTTCTGGATCTGGGATAAGATTAAAAAACACTGGGGCTTGAAGCAGACACCATTAAACAAAGCCCATAAATCTGGGCTGGTGGGGCATTGTGGCCCATTTGCTATACTTCTGGTCCAGCTCTAGGAATTCCTGCAGACACTAGCCACTGCCCCATTCATGAGCCATCCATTGACCAGGAAACAGTTGTCTCCTAGTGGCTGGAAGGAATACACTCATAGAAGTACACATTAAATTTCTTTCCCAGCGGTGCTCAGGTAGTAGACAACAAAGCCAGCCTCGAAATAGCCACCTGGATTTTCTTCCCATATGTGGGAAGGGAAAGGAACTAAGTATTCAGAATGTCCACAGTGATTCTCGTTCAAGATGGTGGAATGAGAAGCACTGTTTTTTATTTCTTCCTCCACATTTTCTGGAAATGACATAAAAGGCGTAAGAAATAGATCTTTAATAATGCTGGAAAACGAAAAGAATACCATCAGCAGACCACAAAATTTGAGGAACTTCTAGAATATTGTAAGCAGAAAGGATTGCAATGGCAGAGTAGCTAGAGGAGAGAAAAACCATCTCCTAAAATTGCAAAGGGAAGAGATCTTCGGGGAGAGAGGACAGGGCAGCCAGGAGAATAAAATAAGGGACACAGAGCAGCTAGGAGGGCCTTTACCCCTTATCTTTGTGTTGTGAAGGTCCTCAGCTTTCACACCTGCCCACACCCCAAATGTCATGCCTCCCCATTAAGGTGTTCATTTATTGAACACTACTATATCTTTCTGTTTGTTTATTGAGCTATTACTACATTGCAGGCACCAAACCATGTGCTTTATACACATAACCATTTTAAAATTCACAAAACCTTAAGACATACATATTATTATCTCCATTTTACAGGCAAGAAAACTGGGACTTTAAAGTAGTAACATGTCCAACATCACATAGCTAGTAAATGGCAGAGCTGAGATTTAAACGTCACTTGACTCTCCAAACGTATTCTCTTAATTACTCAATTCTATAGCTTTTTGTCCATGAGGTGAGCAAATGAAAACCACAGAATTACAGAAGAAATATTTAGCTACCCAAGAGAGCCATTGGCTTCCCAGCACTTTCATTCCATCTATTTACATAAAAATAATTGTCTTAATTATGCAGTGTTCTTATCTGGTTATACAAATGGCTCCCCTAAGTTCATTATTTGGAAACATTTAGTTAAGATATTTGTATGTAATTAAATGTAACTAAGAGTTTCCTTTCATTTAGAATAGCTTTATCCAATTGCACCCCTCACAAATGAGCAAGATTTTGCTGTATAATTTTATAAGCCTAACAATCAGAAGTCCTTATAATGTACTCTGAATTTCTAGTATAAATACGAATTATATTATTAAAATTTAAAAATTTGTTTTCTTTTAGGGTTATTGAGATATAATCAACATACATCACTGCATAAGTTTAAGGTGCACAGAATAATGACTTGACTTATGTATTTTGCAAAATGATTACCTCAGTAAGTTTAGATAACATCCATCATCTCATACAAATTATATTATTAATGTGGAACCCGTCCCTCTGCCCTGATCTGTGCATTTCTATATCCTGCTTTCTTTCTCTCTTCTTTCTTCCTTTCTCCCAAATGTTTTCACATTGGTTCTTGATTATAACAATGATAACATTAATAGTGATGATGATGATGATGATAGTGTTAACTGGGTGCTCACCAAGTGTTAGGTACTATGCTAAGTGCTCTCTTCAGACCACTTCATCTAGCCCATTGAACAATCCTATTATCCCTATTTTACAGAGGAGAAAACTGAAGCTAAGTGACTTGCTTAAGGTCAGATGGTTATTAAGTGCAGTGTAGAGGTTACCTTTCGCTTTATAACAAACCACCTAACACATGTGGCTTAAAACAACTATATATTTAACTAACGGTTTGGCATTTTAGCTGTTTGGTTGTTCTGGTCTTAGTGGGGCTTACTCATGTGTCTTCAGTCAATTGATAAATTAGATGGAAGCTGGTTAGGCTAGCGTGGCCAAGCTGAGTCCTCTATGCTCCATAAGCCTCTCATCCTCCACCTGGCCAGCACAGGCACCTAGTTACATGGTACCTGGGCAGAGGTCCCAGAGAGCAAGCAGAAGCCACGAAACCTCTTGAGACCCAAGTTTGGAACTGGCACAACATCACTTCTGCTACATTCTATTGATCAAAAGAATGTAGGGTGGAGTGAGCTGCAAAGTCACACTGCAAAAGAGCATAGATACAGGAAGGAAAATAGTGAGGCAACTTTCGCAAACCATCTACCACATGCAGAAACTGGGTTCTAATCCAGGTCTGTCTAATTCCAGGCTCTTCCATTTGAAAAAATCTTGGGAAAAGAGTTCTCAAGTTACCTAGTCAGAAGGTCCTGGAAACTCATTAATATCCATTGGGTCTCTGATACTGATTTGGAGGTGATTCTGAGAATGTAGAAAGAGTGCTTCTGAGAAGTTCTAGTCTCTTTAATTAAGGCGGGACAGAGAAATCACATTTAGGACATCAAATAATTCTATTTTCTGTCTATGAAGGAGCATTAAAAAGAAAGAGACTTTACTTCAAGCAAAGGATTAAATGTAACTTTATTTTTATCATTACGAATACATTTTTGTTTTAGAAATTTTAAAGAATGTAAATAAGCATCAAAAAAATGAAAATCGCCTCTAATTACACGTACTGCCCTAATTACACCTACCGCCCTAATTACATTTACCGCCACACACACACACACACACACACACACACACACACACACACAAATACAACTTAGGTGGGCATCTGGGCACATCATTTGTTATTTCCAGTAGAGGGTGCTGTGTACTTCAGCAGAAATGACGCCTAAGAGACTGGGATAGAAACCTTGGTTAACTGGCATCGTACTTGCGTTTTAGCTTTTCTCAAAGATGCATACCGCCTGTTCTACCTTGAAACCTGCCTCAGAAGGTTCTTCAGATTGGTGTCTAAAATGAGCTTACTCACAAACCTGTCCTTGGAACTGCTCTTTCCTCCAAAGACTAAGGAGAAATGCCAAATGGAGATCACAGGTCATTTCTTCCCAAGCATGTGATCCAAATGGCAAATCTCTAATTGCCAAAGTGCTGTAAATGTAATTATTCGCAGTAGGGGTTTATTTATGCCAGTATCAGCTGCTTCTTGGCATTGCTAATTACATTGCTCATTCTTTTATTCTTCACTGTGATTGTAATAATCACCATACTTTGGATGAAGATCAAACAGCTCGTTTTCATAATGAACTGCTATGAATAATGGCCAAGCGCTGGGCACAACCATTACAGGAAAGGATGTTTCTTGTGGCATAGGTTGCAAAAACAAGACATTGAAGACAATCTAAATATTAATCATTAGGTTTTCAGCTGTAAAAATGTCATGTGGCAGATCTACATATGTTAACATGAAAAAGTTTCCAAACTGTCTTATTGGAAGCAGATCCTGACACAGATTCAAGAGCAAGGACAGTCAACCCTTGAACAGCATGAGGGTTAGGGGGACTCACTCCAGTGCAGCTGAAAATCTAAGTATAGATTTTGACTCCCCAAAACTTAACTACAGTTAGCCCTTCATGTCCGTAGATTTTGCATCCTCAGTGAACCAATAATGGATGGAAAACAGTATCTTATATTCATGAATGGGAAACTGCTACTGGGAATGTGAAAATAATTTTCCATCTCTGGTTGGCTGAATCTGCAAATGTGAAATCTACAGATGGGAAGGGCTGAACTCCATGTGTAAGTGAACTCACTTGGTTCAAACCCATGTTGTTCAAGGGTCAGCTGTAATAGTGTACTCTGGGAGAGACCACAGCATACATCTCCAAATTGTCTCATTCAAGGGACAAGTTGAGGGCTGTTCCTGGGAAGTTTAAATTCTTTGACACTTCTAGTCTGCCACACAGATTGGTGAAGCAACTTTTAGTCATCAGAGAAAGCACTCAGGGAATAATTGGTACTGACAACTGGAAGTTGGAGTGGCATACCAGGAAGTAGTAAGAGTCAGGGTGCTGGTATGGGTGGAACAATGACAGTATGCTGCATGTGCTAAGAAAAGAAAGGAAGGATGGGAGGAAGGGAGGAAGAAAAGATGGAAGAGAGAGAGAGGAAGGGGAAGGGAATTGAAGAAAAAAGAAACACACTATGTTGCTGAAATGTATTTATGTATATAGAGAATAGCTGAAAGGTTGCAAAACAAATAGCTGATAATGACTTTGAGGGAAGGGAATAGAAGAATGGTTATGAAGAAGAGGAAGGACCATCATATACTCTGTATATTTATGTATTGCTACATTGTTTTACAATGAGATGCATTCACATGCTACCTCTGTAACTTAAAAAAAAAAAAAAGGACTGCATGCTATAGGTTCATAATAAAAAGAAATCCTTGACATCTAAAAACAGAAATAGCTTTGCCCTTAGGATATGCTTTTTGCATGATTAATAGTTTGGTTTTAATTTGGTGGCGGGAACTAAACATGCTTCTCAATTTATTGTTACTATTAATTTTAAAAAGTAATACAAGCACATGTTTTGGAGACTAGAATAAAATTTCAAAAAAGTAACTAATGGTGATCGTAATCTTTTGCAACCACTGTAATCTTGGTCTCTGTTTTGATATATATACACATATATATCAAAAGTCTTAAAAATAAGCAAACCTTCTGACTCAAATTCTACTTATGGGACTTTTCTGAGGAAACCACATGAAGACAAAAATTTCAGCCTAAAGATGTTGATTAAAATATTGTTTACAATTGTCAAACCATCAAAATAGGCAAACGATTGATGAGCTGTATAATATAGACAGAACTGGGTTAAAATTTTGGTTCTTCCACTTATTAACTTACTAGCTGTGTGATCCTGGTCAACTAGCAACTTATCTGACATGGATAGATGTAGATATGAAGATGGAGGTTAAAGATATGCACACACACATAATGGTAATTATAATTACCTGCCCTCATTGACTTGCAATGCTTATTGAGTAGACAATCCAGGTAAAACATCTAGAATAGAGTTTGGTACATAGTAGGCCCTCAATAAAAGCTATTAGTCATTCATATGATAGAATATATATGTGCAAAAGGTATTAAAATAGCATGGACATATTTATAAACTGAATAAAAAATAGTGTTCAGAATTCTTGAGTATGATCTCAGCTAGGAGATCAAGGCAGTGGCAGGCAGGGAGAGAGAGCGAGAGAGCCAGGACAGAGAGAGGGACTATAATAAAATAAACTGTGAGGTGAGACTAGATGACATTGACTTTTACTTCATACTTTTCTCTGAATAGAGTACATATGAATTACGAAAGCCTCAGCCTTTACTCTGATGCTCTTGAGAATTCTTTCTTTTCTGGACAGAGGTGCCTTATGGCGTAACCCTAAGCAGGGCTTTTACTAGTGACAAAGCTGTTTCTAAATCTCTATGGTATTAGTGAGGCCAATTTTTAAAGAGATAGATGCTCTGCAGGGCAAGGTGTAGGCTGGGTTCCATAGAAACAGACAGACTGAGGCAGAAATTTTGTATAAGGGATTTATTCAGGGAATGCTCTCAGGAGGAGCCTGTGAAAGAGTGAACGATGCAAGAAAAGTGAAGGGAAGAAGTTAAGCAAGGATATGGTCTCAAGTGGCTGAGGAAGTGAAAGGGAAGGGAAGGGAGTGTGGAGGCAGTGGATGGAGGAGGCTGCCAGTGCAGTAAAGACATTGGTTACATTGAGTAAAGAAGTAAATTGAGCAGATAAGTAAATATATTGAGGACAACGAGACCTGGGTTTCTCAATGTTGGAGAAGGGAATTACCAACGTTGAGACTGGGAAGATGAGAAAGAACCTAACCTGCTGGTTGGACTAGAATTAAAAGCACCAGTATGCACTCATTGTTTTTTAAAACACATATACACAGATAGATATGTGTAGAAACAGATATAGATGTATGGTGTGCCTATGGGGCAGATGGATTGGTGGATGGATGGATAGAGCGAGTGAGCTCTTAGCTGTGTACTGTGAGGGCTTAGATGTGACACATCCAAATAGCAATGAGCACACCCCAATCTTGGTTTCTAAATACCATCCTTTGTCAAAAGGAACTTTTGCAGAAAAGATCCAAAATCAGACTGGCTAGAAACCAAGTAGCACTCGGAGAGTTGGAGAACTCAGGTTTATTATGCTGGCGGTCCCAGAGAAGCTAGCACTCTGAAAATCTGGACCCAGAGATCAGTTGCAACCTTCCTTATATAGATCCTTTTTGGCACAGGTTGTTCAATGGCAACAATTATTAAATTTGAGAATCATATGGAGAGTTATTAAAAAATTTTGATGCCAGAACACCACCCCTAAGAGTCTGTTTCTGAGGGCCAAGGTGGGACCTGGGGATTTACTTATAAAATTATATCCCAGGAAATTCTGTTGTAAGAGGAATGTTGACTGAGAAAAAAGCTGTAGCAATCTTCCCTCTCAGTCTTGACCTTAATCTCCTTTCTGTCTCTTTATTTTCCCAGGGTGACGCTGTATGCTGAGTTCCTTCCCATGAAAGCAAGAGCTAAGTGTATTTTGCTGATTGAGGTAATGAGGGTGGCTAGGTTTCTAGAGAAGTCTCATTCTTTGGTAGGAGGTTCTCAGGTGTCTTGAGCCACATGGCAAAGAGAATAGTAAAAAAATAAAAACATTAGCAAACTCAGTATGCAAAGACTTAAGTGGATCAATTATATTGATTTTGACATGGTTGTCTTAAAATATGGATAAGTTCTTTAGTTGACAGGAAAATTCAATTTACTGTCCCTTTAAAAAATGCTGGCAGGTGGGTAGTATGTCTTTCTTGAACTGGAAATGATTTTTACCTGAAAGTTAGTGGACCAAACTCCTCTCCTGCCATGTTATCACCTTCCACCCCTGTGTTTACCCAGATTCACCAGTGTCCTGTCTGAGATCTCTGTTGTTGGTCACCTCTGTGGCCTATAGTTGGCCTTAAAACTCTCATGGTCCAGCCAGTTCCTCTCAAGCCCCACTTCTACCAGGGTCCTGTTACCTATTTTCTAACTATGATCTGGAAGATCTCAGGGCAAATACTTAGCTGGCCTCTCCTCCATGCAGTAGCAGAATGGTTTTATTGTTTCTGCTGAACACTAATGTCCACAGTGATGAATGTGATGCCCCTCTGACCTCCCCAGTCACCAGAACCACATTGATGATACTGATCGCATCGAATCCACAGCCCAACTTAACCATCCTGACTTCATCCAACCCCAATCAGTCAGGATGGTAGTCAGCTGGTTCACATAGGTATGGATGAACCAATTGTTTAAATACTGAAGTACATCTGCGACAGCTGACCTTGAGCCCTGACTACCCCTCATCACCTGACACTCTGTCCTCTCTTAGAACTCCCTTTAGAACTCTACATAATTCTCACCTAAAGAGTTAACTTCTGGCATAGTCATGATGGGGGATGGGGTAAGTGTGTGACCATTGTCCATTCTGATTGGTCAGTGCTATACCAGTAGTTAGACATTTTGACGAGCATCCTGTTTGTCAGCACAGAAATAGACTGTGGCTTATTTAAGAAAAATAGGATTTAGGAAGGCACTTGGGGGCTCCTCGAACTGTTGGTGTAGCTCAAGGACCAGTTTTGGAATGGACAATAGTTGTTGGTTCAGGGTGACAGCAGAAAACAGCATATTCAAATTAAGATAATTTGAAGAGGGTTTTACAAAGGTACTTTTTATAAAGTCCTTGGAGGAGTGTTACCACCCCAGGCCTGGGAAAGCAAAGGGAGGGAATAATTAACAGGAAGTGTGGGGAGTGAGTTGTATGGCGAGGGCTGTTGGAGGGCTATTGGGTGGGAGCTGGAGCTGTCACCTTCGGCTGAGGGATGCAGCCAACCCATGACCATTCTGCAGAGAGCAAGCCACAGGAATAAACAGCCCTCCCTCTCTGTGGGTGTCCTCATTGGCTGCACCCAATGGGAAATCAGAGGAAAGGGAGCCTGTGTATGCAATTTGTCCAAAGAAGGATCAAGAGTGACTTGGAGAAGCAAACAGAAAGATATTCATTCCCACAGGGGGCAGTGCTAATAACGAATATTGAGGTACTGTCAGGCAGGGGAAATGGATATCAGTAGACAAAAACCAGCATGTCCACTGTCATATTGGACTCATATAATATTGATCATATTGATCTCCTTAAGCAGAGCTGCCACATTGCACACTCCAGTGGGCACCATGCAAGTATTATATATTGTGGATGGTTCCCTCAGGAGATGGATAACATGAAGGCTCTGGCTGAACCATGTGAACCACAGGAAAAGTGATGGCCATTCTGACCCTGCTGATCCTAAGAACCCCTTACCCATATGTGTTATGTTGTCTACAAAGACCTTGAAATTGCTCACTGTGTTGACCAGTGCTGTCCCTATCACTGACCTCCGTCCTCTTGTGCCAGGTGTTCTGGGCCATTGGGACAGTGTTCGAGGTCATCCTGGCTGTGTTTGTGATGCCCAGCTTGGGCTGGCGTTGGCTGCTCATCCTCTCGGCTGTCCCACTCCTCCTCTTCGCCGTCCTGTGTTTTGTAGGTATCTTTAATAGATCTCAGCCTTTGCTACGTGACATCCTGCTGTTCACTATATTTTGGTGTGGAGGGAGTGGAGGAGGCCATCAAAGCCACCTTTTAAGGTTACTTTTTTTAAATCAGGAAATAAGACAGAGAAACAAGGCCTGGGGTATGTCCATTATGGGGTACTGGGTTTCCTCCAGACAGACACTGTTGGCATATTCTTTGGGGGGATAGCAGGAGATGGGGGATACCTTGTCCCCACCACTGCAAGATCTACACTTAAAGTGACTATATTGGAATAGTTGGGACTCTTAAGTTTCAAGCGACAGAAACCCAATCCAAACTGGCTTGAGTAAAAGAGAAATAAACACGTGACAGAGGATTAAGTAACTGGCTTCAGGCATGGCTAGGTCTAGGGGCTCAACTGATCCCTCCGTCTCAGCTCTGCATAAACTGAATGCCGCCCCGCCATGAGATCACCCTACACAGGTATCATTTCATGTGTAGACTGCATGCACAAAACACTTTATAGCTAGTGGGCCCACAAATAAGCCTTTAGGTGGGAAAGTCTCATCTGTAGTAAATAATGTAATAATGACAATAGGTATCACCTGAGTAACAAGCTCTATGCTAGTTCTTTACATGCATTATCATATTTATCCCTCCCAATAACCATAGGAGGTGGGACTATCTTGGTTAGGATGACACCAGCTGCTGTAACAAATAAAACCCATACATTCAATATCTTAACACAATAGGAGTTTATTTCTCACTCACATAACAATCCAGAATGGGTGGTTCCTTCCAGCTTGTAGCTCTGCCATTGTTTAGGGCTTTGGGGTCATCTACTTGCATACTCACTCCTTAAAAACCTTGGCCAGGAATATTCTGCTCATATGTCATTGGTGGAAGCATGTCACATGGCCTCACCTACATGCAAGAGGGACTGGGAAATGTTAATTCCTTACTGGCAGCCATATCCAAAGCCAACTTTATACTATGGAAAGGGAAGCATACATTTTAATGGACATTAGTGATCTCTGTTCCATTCTCATTTTACTGAAAAGGAAACTGTGGCTCAGAGAGGTTGATTGACTTGTCAGAAGACACACAGCAAATAAGAAGGTCTAATTTGAACCAGATCTTCTTATTCTAATTCTCATACTCTCTTGTTTCACAGATTGCTACTTGTTTCTTTTGATAAAAATATATTTGTCTAGTTACTTGGGGTTGGGACTTTATTAGACCTAAAGGTCTGATTTTTTTTTTTTCTGTATCTTAGAGTAAGTTTGCAAGATAATGCTGAACATAAGTAATGTATAGTTTCCTGAGAGGTGGGGATGATAAGGATGATGAAGAGAGTGGCAGTCTTTTTTATTTTTTAGTGGCAGTCTTAATGTAATTCAACTTCCACCTGAAACTCTGACAATGGCACCAAATAATAGTAGTAGGAATGGCAATAATTATAACTATATTAACCTATTCTAGCCACTGTGCTAAACACTTCATCTGGATCATCCTATTTTATGGGTGAGGAAATGGAGGCACAGAGAGTTCAAGTAATAGCTCAAGATCACACAACCAATATACTCAGTGGCAGAGCCAGGATTTGAAGCCAGTCTTATGGCTCCAGAGCCCCAACTGTTAAGGTCGCCATGCACAGATGAGTGTGTGGCTGGGACCCAATTTTCTGTTCCACCCTAAACAGCCATGCCTGGGTCTCCTGTTCCCACAGTGGCTGCCTGAGAGTGCAAGATATGATGTGCTGTCTGGGAACCAGGAAAAGGCCATCGCCACCTTAAAGAGGATAGCGACAGAAAATGGAGCCCCCATGCCACTGGGGAAACTCATCATTTCCAGACAGGTCAGTGCCTGGCCCACTGACTTTGCGGCTTAGTGTTCCTGTGCATGCACAGCTGCTGGTGTGCTTGGAAGGGGCATGCATGTTTGGGTGTTCTTGAGCGAACACGGAGTGGATAAGGGTGCACTGGACAGGACCTGCAAGGGGAATTGGACAACTGCAATCTGTGTATTTTCACCACCAAATCCCAAAAGTGTCACCTGGAGAATTTAGGAAAATGTAATGCAGTGTCCGCTAATGGATCCTGTAACTAACTACTCCTGCTTCGGTTTAGCTCTTCCGCGTTAATGAAGTCTGATTAGCAAATGTGATTGATGGGCAAAGGCTGGACAAAAAACCGCAAAAACAAACAAACAACAACAACAACAAAACACCACATTAGAAAGTGACGCTGTAAGATTAGATCCAGGCTGCCAAACCGTGCCTGGGAAGCCGCCCTTAATGGGTGGTAGTGTATCACTCCTGATGGCAACACATCGCGGAATCCACCACAGTGAGAATTTGTAATTAACTTTTCTCTGCGCAGGCGCACCACGCACTTTGCAGAGAAGGGAGACAGAGTAGAGTGCACCTCATCCATGTGAAATACCCTTAAGCAAACAACAGATCCTACAAGGCAATTATATTTTAAAATAAAATTATATTTCTGATTGTTTTTATATTATGCAAAAAGAACTGAGTGGAATTTTGCCAGATTGAAAGGAGGTGTCTGGCATGGTCTGACAATATGCAGGCCAGGAGTCATATCCAAATTCACTTTGGGAAGCATGATGAGCTAGGAAGGCTCCAAGGAGGTGGTGAATCCTGAGACAAACAAAAGAGGAGAGAAGGGCTTTCCAGAAGCAGACAGACAAGTTTTCCAAAAAGCAAATTTTCGTGAATTAACAAACCAGTGTATCACTTTACCGAAAATGTGTTTTGAGAAATACTTTAAAAATATATTTAGTAAACAGAAATATATTCTCCCCATGTATGTATTTCTACATTTATTTATTAATGCATTGTCTCTATAAATATTCCAAAATATAGTCAGTAAATGCAAACATTCTCAAATATATTCAATAAACATATTTAATGGATGCTGTCTTTTCATTGAAGACTGTATTACAAAAAAATTTTTTTATGAAAGACAATACTCATAGACTAAGCAATGTATGACCTGTAATCTCTTTTTTCACTTCTAGCATGTTTAAATAAGCATTTCTTAAACTGTTATTTAGAAAAATATGTTCACTAAGTATATCTAAGAAGAATAGAATCAGTCATAAAATATATTTTTAAAAGAACACTGTTATGGATGGCGAACACAATGCAATATATATGCCTTGCTGTTGAATTGTTCACTTGAAACTTACCAGATTTCATTAACTTTCGTCATCATAATAAAAAATAAAATAATAATAATAATAACAATAATAATAAACATTGTAAGGCAAAGGTTTTATAAATTAGCAAATTATATGAAATTGCAAATGGATCATTTAGTTAATCAATCTTTTGGAGAATTGGCTATAAATGAATTGATTGTCAGACCATTAATTTTTAACCTAAAGCTGGCTTTTGAGGGCAAGGCATGAAATGATTTGATACCCCTTGGACTGGTGTTCTGCTCCCTGCATCCATGGCCTCAGGCAGGCCAAGCCCAAGGGATCTGCTTCCCAGGTTCAGGATTCCAGGCTGGGGTGCAGAGCATGGAGTGCTCCATCCTTCACAATCAAGCCTCCGGACGTTATTGGGTCCTGGTTGGAGAAGCCGAGTCGGCTTCTCTGGGCTAGGGAGCTGAGTGTCCTGGATTTGAGCCCTGAGTTCTCTGAGCCCAGTGTCCAGGCCACCAGAAACCTGCCCCCTCTTAGCCTGTCTCTAGCCACCAGCCAGGGCCCACACATCTGGACGAGAAGAGAGTAAACCGCATGTTTTTGTCTCGAAACAGGAAGACCGAGGCAAAATAAGGGACCTTTTCACGCCCCATTTTAGATGGACAACCTTGTTGCTGTGGTTTATATGGTAAGAGCCATCTCTCAACATTTTGATCCCCTTTATCTGTGCCGTTTGGAGTTTTGTTTTAAGATAAAGCACAGAGAACTTTGTGATCTCACGTAGCGTTTGCAAAATTCAGTAGTTTGCACATCATTTTCCTGACTTTTGTCTTATCCAGATATCATCTGTACTATTATTTTCCTAGCCTTTTTGTTTAATTTGACTCACGCTTTACTCAGATAAATGTGTTTTAAAAAGAAACTTTATATGTCTGCTTTAAAGAAAAAAAAAACCTTAATTTCAGGCCATAAAAGACATTCTTAAAGATAAATACAGTAAAAAGTAGGTAGGCTGAAGGCACTGAGTGGCTGTATATAAGAGAGACAGACAGAGGAGGGAGGTGCTAAGGACTCATTGACATAAGTAACTCATCACTTAAGTAAGATTGGGATACAGTCAAAACAATTGAAAGAAAAAAAAAACGGAATTTTTTTTCACAATGAGTTTTCATTTCAATGCTGTATCAGTTCCCCTCTCTGTCCATATTGCCTTAGGTACCACCAGTGGCACGGGGCCCATATTTTGGGAACCGCTGATTTGGTCAACATGGCACTCTTACAACTTTCAGTCCCAATCTTGCTCTACTTTTCTTAAATAACAACCATTGTTGGGGGCTGGAGGGGTCATTTGCAGAGAGAAATTACCTTGAACTCCACACCTAGTCAAATTACCGCTATTCTTCCAACTCTCTTTCTATGCAACACTAACAGTGAACAAAATTGACCTGGCTAAGGCTCTGTGTTCAGTTCTAACCAGTTCTCACCTGTCCTATTCACCTTTGAGCAGAGGTGCTAATTAGCAGGGAATGTTGTCAAAATGGTCAATTGCAGCTGGAGAGTAGGGAAAAGCTTTGATAATATACAGAATCTGCTCTGTTTACAGAACTCTATAGGGAACTCTGCCCCTGCATTCCTGAGAGCTGAATCAACTCACCAAGCATTTATTAAATACCTGCTGTGTGACCAGTACAAGTATGGCGTCTGCAGGATTTTTAAAAGAGAACACGTATGGGGGAAGAGAGCTGAGGATATCTATCTTTGAGTGCATGTGATTCTGCTGAGCCGACACTACTCAAATACTGAAGCAATTAAGTAGAGACTAAGTTTAGCACACTACAGAAATCACTAAATTTGCTGGTTTATATTGTAACACAAGGAAATTAATCATCAGTGTCTGTGACTGAGTTCCCACATACTGTACTATACAAGATGAGAACAGTCTTGTCCTACAAACTTGAGTATTCTGGTTCCCGGTGATGCAGGACAGAGCAAATTCCCCTGTGTGGAGGAAACTCAAGCCCTGCTCCAAAGAGAAAGAGTTCTTGGCTGAGTGCAATGAAGAATTCAAACGCCTGTGAGTCAAAAGGAAAGTTTATCAGAGAAATGATAATGCTCCATTGAGCGTGAGAGAGCCTAAGAGAGACTCAGAGGGGATACAGAGAAACAGAGACAGTGACAGAGAGTAAAGACATTGAGAAGGGACTGAGAAAAAGACACTGAGAGGGACCTTGAATGTTCAGGAAATTCAGTTTATATATCATTCTTAGTTTCTATGAATTACAGTTTAAAGACTGTTTATCCATTTTCCTTTGATGGTTAGAAATATAGTGTGAAAGGATAAGAGCATGTAGCAAGAAAAGGTAAGAATATGTAGCATGAAAAGCCTGCTGGCAATTCCATAGGTTCCTCAGTTTTAGCAATAGGTGATGAATGATTTTATTTTGTGTAGGGTGGACTTAAAGAATCTGTTTTCCTGTTTAGCAATCCCAGCAGAAATCTTTCTTTGTTCTGTACCTTTTCTGTAGTCTGACTGTAGGAATGATCAGCCTATTGCAATCTCTGAGTATAGCTTGATTTAATATTTTAGTTCTCTTGCCTCCTCCCTACATTACTGGGATAGTTAGGAATTTAATTAAATGTATTATTCTGATCTGAAATTCTAGAGACCTCTACAGACTCTACACTTATACTGAGCACATAGCAGGTGTTTAATAAATGCTTGGTGTATTGATTTATCTCTCAGGAATGTGGCTGGAGCCCAGTTCTGCATATTATTAAGGCTTTTCCCTCCTCTTCCCTACCCAAGTTTGCCAACTTAACCCAGAAGCTCTGACGGATGTCAACACTGTTTTCTTCCAAATTTTGGTCATCAATCCCCTCCCCCATGGCCAGTTGAGTGAACAGCCTTGGGGTGGCATGACCATGATATAATACAGTTCTTGATTTTTCAAAGGACACAGGATCACTTCCCTTTATCATATCACTCTGCTTTGTACCTGCCATCTTCCTGCTCAAGGGCCCTAGGAAAGTCCCCAAAGCCCAGCTCAGCCAGTGACAGAAAAGAGATGTCACTACCGATTAGGTGCAAGTCCTTCTCAAGGGAATAGGGAAAGGGGATTTGCATTTCCCTGATCATTGCTTTACCTTTCTTGCCTTCTTCTTGGCAGGTTTTCCAATGCATTTTCTTATTATGGATTAGTTCTGCTCACCACAGAGCTCTTCCAGGCAGGAGATGTCTGCAGCAGTGAGTATAGAAGCCTTCTTTATCAGTCAACCACCCATACTCTCAACACACAGTCACACACACACACTCCCACCCCAGGTTCTGGCTTACAGAGCCTGGCTTTGCACAAATCCCAGTGACTTTTACCCCAGTAGTGTTGGCCCAACAAACTCCAGAGAGAAAGTTTCTGTAAAATCTGAGCATAGAAGATCTGGGCTGTGGCTTCCAAGACTCTCTGTAGAAACCTGGACAATCTTGTCATAATAGACACGACATGACAGTGGAAGCTCCATGAAGCACAGCACTGAGTTTGAGGGCTATAACTCTGTGCAGCAATTCTCATGTACACATTAAATTTGAGAACCAGGTTGGCCACACAACAGTAGCACATGGGGGAGCTTTTAAACAATGTCAGTGCCAGTTAAACAATGCTCAGACTACTTGAATAAGCATCTCTGGGGGGTGGGGCCCAGGCATAAATGGGTTTTAAAAGCTCCCCAGATGATTCTATTGTGCAGCTGGAGGTGGGAACCACTGAACAAAAGGGATGAATGAAAAGCAAAGTAAATATGCAGATGTCTGGGCTTTCAAACTGGTCCATCTTTAAGAGCATACTGGATTCCTGGCCTCAAACTCAGAATGGGGGATAAAGAGATCAAGTCATTTCTTGTCTGCAGAATTTGTACAATTATCTTTTTCAATATTAAGCCTCTTTAATCTTAGTTAATAGCTTTGTTTATAGGTATAGGATTTAATGAGATGGTGGAGTCACATCTCACTGGGGCATGTGAGAGTCTACGTTAAGGTCTCTGAGGGAGCGGCTCAGTTGTAGATTGAGCATGAATCACATGCCCTTAACAGTGGACCTGCTTTAGCAAAACAGAGGATCTAGTGGAATGTTATAAAGTGGGGTTGGGAACTCTTTTCTATAAAGGGCCAGATAGTAAACATGTTAGGCTTGGTTGGCCACACAGCTCTGACATTATAGCAGAGAAGCAGCTGTGGGCAGTGTGTAAATGAACAAGCATTGCCTGACTTCCGATAAAAGCCTATTTTTGCATAAAAATTTGAATTTCATATCATTTTTATGTAATGAAATGTTATTTTACTTTTGACTTTTAGAAATCATCTTAAACTAGGGCCAGGTAGAAACAGGCAGGAGACCAGATTTGACCTATAGGTGATAGTTTGCCAATCTCACTAAAAAGCTCTCTTTTATACCTAAATGGAAAAATGATACTGTGGAAGAAGCCTGCAGCCAGAAATCAGAGAGACTGAGTTCTAGCACCAAGTGCCTGTGTGACCCTGGGGAAGTCGTTCATTAAGTATTCTCTTAGTACCTGCTAGGTACTGGTTCACGTGTTAGGATATATCTATGAATACAAAAGACAAATATCCCTGCTCTGTGAGCTTACATTTTGGTGAGGAAAGAGAAAAAGAGAGAATAACATAATGAGTAAGGAAATTATATAGTATGTTGGAAGGTGATAGGAACATTAAAGGAAAAACTTTTTTAAAAAAGGTCAAATTGCACCTCTCACCGAAACATAAAATGTCAAATATTTTATTTAACTCATCAATTAATGATTGAACCAGAAGTTAAGAACTGTGAAAAGTCTGAGATTTTATCTATTTGCAAAGCTAACTAGTTAGCCTTTTACAGTTTGTACAGATGCTAGCAGAAGACACGGCACTCCTGGGTCAGAGACAAAGGACTTAATTACTCACAGTAATAGCAGTATCAAAAGTGTCAGCATTTTCTTACACCCGTTCCCTGAGCCCCACTTCCCACAGGACAACATGAAGAAGGGCAGGTGCTACCTGCAAAAGCAATGGGTTGTGTTGCAAGAGAGAATCCTCAAGCTCAGGGCACCCAGATCTCTTACAGTAGATGGTAGGCCTGTCTGCTCTTTGCTCTGCAGGGAGACACCATATCCTCGGAGGCCATAGCCCAAATTGCCCTTCGCTCCAAAGGGAGATACTGTATCTTTCAAGACTATCGGCTAAACAAAAGTCCTTGAAAAGATAGTCCAGAGCAAAGGCACTCTGCTGATATAACATGCAGAAACATGAGTGGCCCATGGAGAATTGTCTAGTAACACCAATAAGAGGTTATAGCTAGTTCAAAGGAGAGTTCAAAACACACATATATAGGCAATCAGAAATGCTGAAATGAATTTACAATTAGAGGCAAAGCTTGTCAGTATGCATAAGGAACTAATGATTGCATCACCACCATACACAGTTTGCATTTTGATGGACAAGAATAATTTGCATTTGATCAATATTCTATAATGTGCAGTTATAGCTCAAAGATAATGAAAGGTGAGATAAACTATAAGGGTATATTAGATAGGACATTTTTGTCCATTTCAAAGTCTTTCAAGCTATTTCCTAACAAATGATATGGGGTAGGGGGAAAGATGATAGAGTGGAGTCAGGGCAGTTGGGATGGGGCAGAGCAAGGAGCAGTGGGTAGGTTGAAGTTTTAAATGGGGTAGTCAGGGTGGCTTCAATGAGGTGAGATTTAAGGGACGATTTGAAGCAGGCGAGAAAATTAGTCATGGGGATATATAAAGTACAATTTAGGAAGAAGGAACAACCAGTGCAAAGGTCCTGAGGCAGGAGAATGCCTTACTTGTTGAAGGAACAGGAAAGAAACCAGTGTGTCTATAGTAGAGTGAGTAGAACAAGGGAGAGAGAAGATAGGATCAAGAAAGTAAGGGGGCCAGATAATATAGATGAGGATTATTGAGGCCACCGTAAAGTCTGTCTGCCACCAAAGCACCAAGTATGTGCCACTTCTGAGCTAAGCACATTCATATGCACAGCCCGCTTTCATTCTCTCAACCACCTTGCTCAGTGATTTTATTAACCCCAGTTTTTTGAGGAAACTCAGGCTCAGAGAGATGAAGCTGTACGCTGTTGTTTGGGATTCATACCTAAGTCTATTTGACTCCTGAAATTGGGCTCTTTCCATGGCACCCCAGCCAAATCATATCCAGAGAAGGAGGTATGGGGGGACAGGACAGTGTGATTCAGGGCTCTGTGCATGGCTCTTCCTCTCTGTTTCCCATTCCCAGTTTCCAGCCAAAAGAAGGCGGTAGAGGCAAAATGCAGCCTGGCCTGTGAGTACTTGAGTGAGGAGGATTACATGGACCTGCTATGGACCACCCTCTCTGAATTCCCAGGTGAGGGACCTGTGGGAAGTGAGACAGGGAAGCCTGAGAATGTGGCAGCTGTTTAGTGCCACATTCTTGGTGCCACCTGGAAGCAAATCCCATTTCCAAGAGAGCTGGGGATTATTTTTTCAGCTCGTAGCTATAAATTGTCGAGAACTGTGAAGGCTGAGATTCTATTCTACTTTTAGGCTAATACATTAAGATGCCCAGTTTCATGCATTCTGGCAGAAGACATGAGACTCCTGGGTCAGAGACAAAAGACTATTATGGCACAGCAGATAGCATGAGTAACATGTTAGTGTCAGTTCTCCTCACCCCAGGTCCCACAGAGACAATGAAGAAGAGTCCAGGTGGATGCTACACAAGCAACACAGCTGAGGAATCTCAAGCTTTGGGAACTCAAATCTTTTATAATAGGCTGTCAGAAACCTGTCAAGCCTTTGTCCCAGAGAGAGACATCATCTTTATTATATCGGACAGTAAACAGACATGCCCTATGCTCTAGATGGAGACTGTATCTCTATTTTCCAAGGCTGTTTCTATACAAACAACTTTGAATTGGAAACTTGGAACAAAATGGCAGCTGGTACCTCTGCTCACAAATGTGGAGAAATACAAGAGACCCACGGAGAATTGTCCCCCAAAACAAGTCACATTAGAAAGGATCTGTGGGGTATCACAAATCTAAAGCTGCTCATAAAATGTGATCTTTTTCCTTTAGAAGAAATAGTGATTATTATAACAATAATAATGTCTATTTAATAATAAATAAGTTTTTGGTGAATTTAAAAGTAATATTTGAGTGCTTAGTGTATACAAGGCACTGTACTAAGAGTTTTACAGATATATTCTAATTCAATCTTGTGATGTTCTATAATTATTCCCATTTTACAACTGGAGAAACTGAAACTTGGAGGGGTGTAGCAGAAACTTCCTGTAACTTGCTGCTGCCAGTATGTGCATCTCTGTGCCTCAGGGCTATTCAGGAGGAATGGAAAGCCTTAGTATCTAAAAGCAAGCGAGATGAACAGAAGTGCCAGGAAGTTAATACCTGGGAACAGCCTTCAACTAACAACTGTGGGAGTTTGTATATCAATACCCCAGGTTCCTTGACCATGAGGCAGGAGAATTCTAAGGCATGTTCCACAGTGGCTCCCAGAGTCCTCCAGTGGAATTCAACAGCAATTGCCCACAGTGGTAACTTGTTTGATATGCACCTCTATTGTTTCCATTCCCTGTCTTTCTCACTCTTTTATTGGTGTTTCCTTGGATGACCTCCCAAAGAAATACTTTGTCTTTGCAGCCAGAGTGTGCTTCTTGGAAAATCCAACTAAGGCATTGATTTCTACAGCTGCCGGAGCTCAGACCCATAGTTCCACCCCAGATCCCAGAGTTCTCGCTCCCCTACTATACTATTTTTCCTCTAAAACCCTTTCCCCATATAGCTTAGTAAGTAAGAGTGAAGAGTCTGGAGTCAATCTCCTCAGCATTGCCAGTTGTCATTTCCATGACTTCAAACACTCATCATTTCCATGACTTAAACTCTCTAAAACTCAGATTCTTCTTCTTTATTTATTATGTTTATTGTTTTTGTTTTCATCCATCGACACATCCTAAGTTCCTAGAACAGTTCCTGACACAGAGTAGGCACTTAATGTACTGACGGAATAAATGTGGGAAATGGGGCTATTAATAGCATTTCTTTTAGAGTTATTTTGATGATTAAACAAGATAATCAATGTAAAAGTGCTTTGCCCAGAGTTAATAATTTTTTAATAACAATAATAAGTGCTATGCTATGCAGCCTCTAAAGAGATAAGAAGTGTTATTTTTATTTAATCACATTTTACAGATGAAGAAATTGAGGTTCAGAGAAGGCATGAGACTAACCCAGGAACACATGGCAAGTTAGAGGAAAAACGAGGCCTTAGAATCCATGTGTTTCTGATTCCCATCCCAGGTGTCTGCTGCCTGGGTCCCCTGCCCCAGCATATCTCATGAGGCTGCAGTGGAGGGGTTGGCCCAGGGTCTTCGGTCTAATCTGAAAGAAAGCTCAGCTGGGCAGGATCTGCTTCTATGCTCACTCACGGAGTTGGTGGCAGAATTCAATTCCTCCAGGGTCTTTGAAATAAAGGCCTCAATTTTCTCACTGGCTGTTGGCCAGAGGCCACCTTTAGTTTCTAAGCCAATGGGCAAGAGCATGAGAAAAGCCAGAGAGAGAGAATACCGCCCCACTCCCCCCTAAAAAAGACAGAAGTCCCAGCCTTTTATAACCTCATCTCAGAAGCGACATGACACTTTTGCTGTATTCTAGTCATTAGAAGTGAGTCACTAGGTCCAGCCCACTCTCGAGGTGAGGGGGTTATATAGGGTGTGAATACCAGGACATGGGGTGGTTGGGAGCCAGTTCAGAAGCTGCCTGTCATGGTATTTCTGCTTCCTTCAGGTATTCTTGTGACTCTATGGATCATTGACCGCCTGGGCCGCAAGAAGACCATGGCTCTGTGCTTTGTTGTCTTCTCTTTCTGCAGCCTCCTGCTGTTTATCTGTGTTGGAAGGTGGGTTGTGAAACTAACTTTCTGGCCAGCACGCTTATTTCTTAGGGCATGGTCAATGCCTCTTTAGGCCTATAGGCTATGGATGGCACCCTCTGTGGGTCATCTGCGGGATCTAGCCTCTCACTGGAACAAAGGCTCTTGGCTGCCTTTGTTCCAGGCTCAGAGTTGGGGCCTTCGATGGAGGTGGTGTCTGGGTTTTCCTTCAACACCATCACATTTAGACTTTTGACATCATCTCCCAATGAGATCGTACATATAGGTGTTTAGTTTATGTGTGGGTTAAAAGTATTCATTTGTTCCATAGAAATATTTCAAATAGGTTCCGTTTTATAATCTCCTTTTGGCATTTCTCCATTTTTTCCCATCTATCAAGAGGCTCAAAATATGGAAGTGGTCTGTGCATCTCTTGACTTCTAAGAGCCATACCTGATGAGGAATCTGTGGAAGGTCTGGAGATACAGCTTAGATTCTGGAATGTTGATACTATGGAAATTTATGGAAACAATAGAACAGAGGGTTGGGGATAAGGATTATCCAAAAAGTGCTGAATAGAAGTTTACTTTCTCTAGTTCTGCTGGTTCCTGGCTAAACCTCACTAGATCCTACCTAGACTTAAGATAATGTACAACACTTCTCCCAACCTTGACCCCAACCTGGGTACCACAGATGTTTCCATCTCTTAGCCTGGTGCTTTGGGGACTGATAAACTTATACAAAACAGATCTTTAGAAAGGGCACTAGGAAGTGAATGCCTGCATGCCTGCCTGAATGTGTGTTGGGTCGGGGGCGGGCTTTACCAGTTTCTGGGGTCTAAATTCTGCCTGGGCAGATAGCACTTTGCTGAAGCAAGCTGATAGAAAAAATATCTGTTCATCTGCTTTTTCTCTCTCCCTAGAAATATGCTCACTCTGTTACTCTTTGTTGCAAGAGCGTTTATTTCTGGAGGCTTCCAAGCAGCCTATGTTTACACGCCTGAGGTAGGAGGGGTGTGTGGGAACAGCGGGGGCAGAGAGGGAGGCAGCCCAGAAACACCCAGTCTGGGCTCCTTTGTATGAAATTTGTCCTTGGGTCTGAGTGACAACTCTGAAGCTCTTCCTTATTTCAGGCTGTCTTTTAATATATATAGTTTTCTGCTTGTAAAAACATATGTTCAATGTAAAAGTTCCAAATGTTACAGAGCTGTAAACCAAAAATTAAAGGGGTCCCTATTTCCCCCATTCTTAAACAATTCTGTGTATATTCCAGAATTTTTTCTAAACATTTACTAATATATGTTAGTGCCTGCATCAAATTGAGTACTTGAGCATTTGGGAAGAGTTTAATAAAGGGACTAATTATAATAGTGTGGGTTGGGGCTTAGGGAAACTGAAAAATGATAGAGCAGTGCCCCAGAGTTTGCAATGGGGTGGAGGTGACTGGGGACACTACTACCATCCCAGGCCAGTAGGGTGAGGAGAAGGGATGTTGCAGGATCCCAGGAGAGAGGTGAGTAGAGGGAAACTGTGACCTTTAGTTGAGGGACACAGATGGCCTAAGGCAACCTGGAAGGGAAAGAGAAGGAAAATAAATACCCCAGCCTCTCTCTACCACCTTCTGCTCATCTCCCAGTGGGGCATCCCATTGGCTGAACCCAAGCAGAAGCCAGAGGGCAAAGAAGCTCTTTAAGGTCCACATAGGCCAGCTCCCAGGGCAGAGAATAAGGTGAGGACGGGTAGAGAAGTTCTGGAGAGGAAGATGGAAGACAATGAACACAGAATCTACTTCATTCTTTTTAATAGCTGCTATACTATAGAATGCATATGTACAGTGTATGTTATAAACTCTACAATACTATATAGTGTATATAATACATATTATATACTCTGCTGTATATATATACTATATATTATATACTATATTACCTACTATATATTCTATTATTCATTGTGGTATATTATAGTGTGTTTATATACTACATATAATATACTGTACTTCACTATACTATATAGTATATATGTGCTATATATATTATATACTATACTTATATATATACTATATATATACTATACTATATATAATTGGACAATATGTTTATTAATTGATATATTAACATATATGACTATATATAAATGCGTTATATTTATTCTTATATAATAGAATATGTAGTTCTATTATATGTATATAATACACGCACACTTAATATAATGTCCATTAATCTCTACTGAATTGTAAACTGTGGAATATCCATTGTGGAATTCAGTTACAGAAGTTAAAAAGACTGAGATAGCTGCCTGTACATTGATGTGGATAGGATTCTAGGGCATACTGCTGAATGGAAAAACCAAGTTTTATACTAATATGTATAGTGTGATACCATCTGTATTTTTAAAACAATGCTGTATATTTTCTATACCCATATTTTTTAACTCCTCTGGGAGGAAAGGTTTCAAATTTCAAGTAGTGAGTCCTATGGGGAGAATTTTTTCTGAGACAGGGGTTGATTAATAGGGAATTTGGGTTTTTCACAAGAATATATTTATATGTTGCTTGTGTAATTCATTGAATTAAAATGTCATATGTAAATATATATCATACACACTCAAGTATTTGTTGAATGAATAAGTGAATGAATATGTATATATGATCACAGAAAAACTAGAAGAATATACATGATGATGTGACAGTGGTTATTTCTGAGTGCTGGGGTCAAGCTTGAACTTTGCTTTTCCTCTTTAGGGTTTTCATTCTTTTTAAAAAAATTTTTAAATTAAGTTTGTTGGGGTAACATTGGTTAATACAATTATTATATTTTCAGGTGTACATTATAATTTGACAACTGTATGTTCTATTGTGTGTTTACCACCCAAATTCCAATTTCCTTCAGCTACCATATATTTGATCCCCTTTACCTACTTTGTCCTCTCCCTATCTCCCTATTTTTGACCCCTTTTTTCCCCATCTACCTCCCTCCTCCTCCCCCATTCCACTAGTAACCACTAGTCTATAGTCCTCTGGTAACCACTAGTCTATAGTCCATATCTATGAGTCTCTGTCTGTTTGTCCTGCTCATTTGTTGCTTTTAGGTTTATATTCTACATATAAGTGATATCATGTGATTTTCAACTTTTTCTGTCTGGCTTATTTCACTTAGCATGATTATCTTGAGGTCCAGCCATGTTGTCAAAAATGGAAGTATTTCATCTCTTCTTATGGCTGAGTAATATTCCATTGTATATATGTACCACAGCTTCTTTAGCTAATCATCTATTGTAAGACACTTCGATTGCTTCCATGTCTTGGCCACTGTGAGCAATGCCGCTATGAACTTTGGTGTGCAAGTATCTTTTTGGATATGGGTTTTCAAGTCTTTGGGGTAAATACCCAGTAGAGGGATTGCTGGATCATGTGGTAAATCAATTCTTAGTTTTTCGAGGAAAAACTGTTTTCCATAGTGGCTGTACCAATTTGCGATCCCAGAAGCAGTGTATGAGGGTTCCTTTTTCTCCACCTCCTCTCCAATATTCGTTATTACTTGTCCTGTTGATTACAGCTATTCTAACAAGTGTGAAATGGTATCTCATTGTGGTTTTGATTTGGATTTCTCTAATAGCTAGCGAGTTGAGTATCTTTTCATATATTTGTTGGCCATTTGTATGTCCTCTAGAGAGAAGTGTCTGCTCAGGTCCTCTGTCCATTTTGTTTTATAGGATCATTTGTTTTTTGCTATTATTGAGTTGTATGAGTTCTTTGTACATTTTGGATATTAGGCCCTTATTGGAGGTGTTGCTTGCAAATATATTTCCCCATTCAGGTGGTTCCCTCTTTACCCTGTTGATGATTTCTTTTGCTGAACAGAAGCTTTTTAATTTGATTTATTTAGCTTTTACTTCCCTTGCTATTGAGGTCAAATTTATAAAATCCTCTTTAAGTCCAAGGTCCTTGAGTTTAATTCTTATGTTTTCTTCTATGCATTTTATTGTTTCAGGTCTTATATTCAGGTCCTTAATTCATTTTGGGTTAATTTTGGTGTGTGGTGATAGACAACAGTCTAGTTTCATTTGGAGATGGCTTTCCAGTTTTCCCAGCACCATTTATTGAAGAGGCTTTCCTTTCTTCACTGTGTTTTTTGTAAAAAATTATTCTCCCATATAAATATGGATTTACTTCTGGACTCTTGATTCTGTTCCACTGCTCTTCATGTCTGTTTTGCTGCCAATACCATGCCATTTTGATTACTATCGTTTTGTAGTATAATTTGAAGTCGATCAAAGTGATGCCTTCAGCCTTGTTCTTTTTTTCTCAGGGTGGCTTTGGCAATGCAGGATCTTTTGTGCTTCCATACAAATCTGATGATTTCTTGTTCTATTTCTTTAAAAAATGCCAATGAGATTTTGATGGGGATTGCATTAAATCTGTGTAAAACTTTAGGTAATATGGTCATTTGAACTATGTTGATTCTTCCAATCCAATAACACAGAATATCTTTCCATTTCTTTGTATCTTCTTCAATTTCTTTTAATACAGTCTTATAGTTTTTATTATATAGGTCCTTCACTTGTTTCATTAAATTTATTCCTAGATATTTTATTCTTTTTGTTGCAATTGCAAAAGGAATTATTTTTTTCACTTCTTTTTCTGACACTTCATTATTAGAGTATAGGAAAGCTATGGATTTTTGAATGTTGATTTTGTATCCAGAGACTACTATATTTGCTTATTGTTTCTAGTAATGCTCTTGTGGAGTCTTTAGGGTTTTCTATATAAAGAATTATGTCATCCACAAATAGTGACAGTTTGACTTCTTTATTTTATATTTGGAAACCTTTCATATCTTTCTCTTGTCTGATTGCACTCACTAAGACCTCCAATGTTATATTGAATAACAGTGGCGATAGTGGACAGCCTTGCCTTGTTCTTGATCTTAGAGGGAAGTGTTTTAGTTTTTCACCATTAAGTATAATGTTGGCTGAGGGTTTGTCATAGATGGCCTTTATTGTTAAGGTACTTTCCTTCTGTACTGATTTTGTTAAGTGTTTTGATCATAAATGGATGCTGTATCTTGTCAAAGGCTTTTTCTGCATCTATTGATATAATCATACGATTCTTGTTTTTTAATTTGTTTATGAGGTGTATCACATTGATTGATTTGCATATGTTGAACCATCCCTGTACCCCTGGGATGAAGCCCTTTTGATCTTGGTGTACAATCTTTTTAATATGTTGCTGTATTCGGTTCGCTAGTATCTTATTTAGAATTTCTGCATCTGTGTTCATGAGAGATATTGGTCCGTAGTTTTCTTTTTTTGTGTGTTATCTTTACCAGGTTTTGGTATCAGAATAATATTGGCCTCATAAAATGAGTTGCATCTTTTTCGATTATTTGGAAGAGTTTAAGGAGAATAGGTATTAAATCTTCTCTGAATGTTTGGTAGAATTCACTGGTGAAGACTTCTGGTCCTGGACTTTTACTTTTGGTAGGTTTTTGATGATTCTTTTATTTTCCATACTGTTGATTGGTCTATTTAGATTTTCCAGATCTTCTTGATTCATTCTAGGAAGATTGTATTTTTCTAAGTACTTGTCCATTTCTCCTAGGTTATTAAATTTGTCATTACATACTTTTTCATAATATTCTTGCATGATTCTTTGTATTTCTGTGATGTCAATTGTAATTTCCCCTCTTTCATCCCTGATTTTGTTTGTGTCCTTTCTCTTTTTTCTTTAGTGAGTCTAGCCAGGGGTTTGTCACTTTTATTAATCTTCTCAAAGAACCAACTTTTTGTTGCATTGATTTTTTCTATTGTTTTTTATTTTCAATTTCATTTATTTCTACTCTAATTTTGATTATTTCTTTCCTTCTGTTGAGTTTAAGCCTCATTTGTTTTTCCTTTTCTAGTTTTTTAAGATGAAGCATTAGGTTATTTATTTGGGCTTGTTCTTGTTTTTGGAGATAGACCTATAATGATATGAATTTTCCTCTCGTGACCACTTTTGCCATGTCTCAAAAGTTTTGATATGTTGTACTATCATTATCATTTGTTTTATGTATCTCTTGATCTCTTTTTATTTCTTCTCTGTCCTAGTTATTCTTTGGTAGCATGTTGTTTAATCTCTGTGTGTTTGTGGTTCTTCCTCATTTCTTTCTGCAGTAGATGTCTAGTTTCAAAGCATTATGATCAGAGAATGTGGTTGGTATGATTTCAGCCTTCTTATATTTGTTGAGGCTATCTCTGTGTCCCAGTATGTGGTCGATTCTTGAGAATGTTCCATGTGCACTATAGAAGAATGTATAAGCAGATGTTTTGGGCTGGAAAGCTCTGTATATCTCAATTATGTTAAGTTGGTCTAATGTGTTGTTTAAGGATGTTATTTCCTTATTGATTTTCTGTTTGAATGATCTGTCAATATCTGACAGTAGGGTATTTAGGCCCCCTACTACAATAGTGTTTTGGTCTGTTTCTCCTTTTAGATCTGTTAGTAATTGCTTTACATATTTTGGGGCTCCCTAATTGGGAGCATAGATATTAATAACTGTTATATCTTCTGGGTGCATGATTCCGTTTATCATTATGAAATGTCCCTCAGTATCTTTCTTTACCTTTTTAAATTTGAAGTCTATTTCATCCGATATTTGTACCACTACTCTTGCTTTACCCTGAGTGCCATTTGCTTGAAATGTCATTTTCCACCATTTCACTTTGAGTCTATCTTTGTCTTTGGAGCTGAGATGGTTGGATTTTGTTTTTCGATCCATTCTGCCACTCTGTGCCTTTTTATTGGTGGGTTCATTCCATTTACATTTAGGGTGATTATTGAAATATGAGGTCTTCTTATAGCCATTTTATTTTTTACTGTCTGGTAGTCCAGTGTTTCCATTACATCCTTGTCCTTGTGTTTCTGTTTTCTTTATTTTGGTTGGCTTTTGTGGGCTATCCCTCTGATTCTTATTGTTTTATGTTATATACTTTAGTTCTGACTCTATGGTGTGTGGTTACCATTACAAATGTGAAAAAAGATAGTTATATATATATATACAATCGTTCATTTTCTTCTGTGTGTTCTTTATCTTCTTTTCCCTTTGTGAATTTGGATCTTTGAATCTTCCCCTTTTCAGTCATTGATATCTTGATTTGTCCCTATGTATGCTGGTCATTCATTACTATCTTGCTATAGCAATTCTCTTATTATTATTTAAGCTTAAAATGCCCTGTTCTTAGAAAGGGTTGAACTCTGCTCCTATTTGCCTGATAGTCACTTTACTCCTAATTATGTATTTTTTTTTGTTATTTTGTTTTAGGTGAGTTGACTCAAAATTTCCTGTAATGCAGGCCTTGTAGTGGAGAATTCCCTCAATTTTTGTATATCTGAAAAGGTCTGAATTTCTCCTTAAGATCAAAAGGGGAGCTTAGCTGGATACATTATTCTAAGCTGGTAATTCCTTTCAGTTAATCGTTTAAATATTTGATTCTTCCTTTCTGGCTTGTAAAGTCTGCACTGAGAAGTCCAAGGATAATCTAATGTGTGTTCCTTTATAAGGTACCATTTTCTTCTCCTTGGCTGCCCTGAGAATTCTATCTTTGTCATTGATTTTTAATAACTTTAATACAATATGTCTTGGTGAATGCCTTTTTGGGTTGAGATAATTGGGTGTTCTGTTGACTTCTTGAATTCCAAGCTCCAGCTCATTCTTTAGATTTAGGAAATTCTTGTTAACTATTTGTATGAAAATGCTTTCTAGTCCCTGTTCTTTTTCCTCGCCTTTTATAATGCCCATTATTCTTGTTTTCTCTCCTGATAGTATCAGCTTGTTCTTGTATTTATCTTTCATTATTTTTCACTCTTTGGTTTTTCTCTTTTTTCTTCTGATTTATTTCTAGATTTCTGTTTTTGATATCACTGATCGTTTATTCCGTTTGGTTGACTCTATTTCCCAAGCTTGCTATTTCATTTTTCAACTTTTGCAGTGTGTGTGTGTGTGTGTGTGTGTGTGTGTGTGTGTGTGTGTTTATCTCCAGAAGGCCTATTCTGTTCTTTCTGAGGGTTTCAATCTCCTTGCTCTGCTCATCTAGTTTTTTTTTTCAGTTCCTGAAATTGTTGATATGACTCATTTCTGAACTCACTGAGTTTTTTCAGAAGTACCATTCTGAATTCTCTGTCATTTAAGTTGCATATTTCTATGTCTGTAAGTTTATTTCTGGAGATTTTTTCTTTCTGAGATACCTTGTCACATTGGTTGTTCATGGTGTTTAATGGACTATTTCTTCGCCTTGGCATTAATGGAAATGCATTCTGCTTTTTTTCCAGAAAGATTTATTATATAAAGGTCTCTCTTTAGCCTGCTGCAAAGAAGGTGCTTTTCTTTTGGTTTCCAGTAGGTGGCGTCTAAGCCTCTTGGATTTCTACTTTATATAAAGCCTTAAAAATACTTTTTTATTTTCTGATAGATATTTAATCATACTCGCCACCCTCAGTTTCAGTCCTTGTCAGTGTTAGCAACAGTCTCGGCAGCATTTGCTCAGATTCCTCTGTAACTCTGCAGCGTTCCATCTCAGAGGGTATGGGGGGAGG